>APFE030759199.1:57781-120257 GCA_000404065.3 Pinus taeda | reverse complement strand
GCACAATACAGTTTTTAGCACCAAGATCATTTTCATGTCGAATTTGGAGGACAATTGGGTCTTCAAATCCTAGATAATTTCTTTGTCATTTCCAACTAGCAACATATCATCCACATACAAGACCAAATAAATAACACAGTCACCAATTAATTTATAATACACAGTGATATGCTTTGCTTCTGGTGAAGCCAAGTCCCCGTATAAATGTATCAAATTTCTGATACCACATCCTTGGTAACTGTTTTAACCCATATAGAGACTTCTTTAACTTCTATACCAGTTCTTTCTTACCCTTCACTACAAAGCCTTCAGGTTGCTTCATGTAGATTTCCTCTTCCAGATCCTCGTGAAGAAATGGTGTCTTCACACCTATCTGTTCTACCTCAAAATCAAAAGCAGCATCAATAGATAAAAGTAATCTAAAAGAAGTTACCTTGGCAACAGGAGAAAAAATATCACCAAAATAAATTCTTGGCACCTACGGATAACCTTTTGCTACCAACCGAGCTTTGTATTTCTCCACCTTTCCTTCTTCATTTGTCTTCTTCTTGAACACCCATTTGCTGCCAATGGGTTTCCTTCCAGCTGGAAAATCCACCATATCCCAAGCCTCATTTTTGTGCAAAGATGCAATTTCATCAACCATGGCCTCTTTTGAGAGTTTTCCATCCTCTAAATCTACTACTTCCTTCACAGTTCCGGGATCATCATCAGTAATAGATAAAGAAAAATTTGAACAGAAGGCAAATGGACTATACCTTTTTGGCTGCCTTCTTTCTTGAACTGATCTTCTCACACTTGGAGTTTTTCATTCTTCATCTTCTGATTCGTCCTCTGCTGTAGAGTTTGATTCTACCTCCTTTAGCTCAAACTCTATCTTCTCAGGTTCCTTTGGTTGGACTTCATGTTTAATAACATCTTTCATCTCTCTAAACACCACATCTTGGTTGTACACAACCTTCCTTGTTACTAGGTTACAAAGCTTATAACACTTTAAACCATCCTTATACCCAATAAAGATGCACTTTTCAGATTTACTATCCAACTTGGTTCATTTCTCCTTTGGAACATGTACATATGCATCACATCCAAATACCTTTAGACGTCAAAGACAAGGTTTCTTACCAGTCCATACCTCTTGTGGAGTTTTATCTTCCAACGTTGATAAAGGTGATCTGTTGACTAGGTAACATGCTGTCTCCATCACCTTTGCCCAAAATTCCTGTCCTAACCCGACACCATTGAGCATGCTTCTTGCCCTTTCCATCAACGTCTTATTCATTCTTTCTGCAACTCCATTTTGATGATGTGTATATGGAGTAGTCTTCTGTCGTGCTACACCACACTTATTACAAAATTCTTCAAATTCCCTACTGCAAAACTCTCCACCGTTATCTGCCCTGAGCACCTTTATCTTCTTCTTTGTCTGGTTTTCCACCAGAGCCTTGAATTATTTAAACTTGTCAAACACTTCAGATTTATTCTTAAGGAAATATACCCATGTATTCCTTGAGAAGTCATCTATAAATGATACATAGTACACAAACTTACCTAGTGATGGAACCTTCACAGGTCCAAACAAATCGCTATGCACAAAGTCTAATATGTGTTTCACCCTCTTACCACTAAAGGGGAAACTCACCCGATTCTGCAACCCATATACACAATTTTCACAGAAATCAAAATCTAGAGAGTTATTACTCATACCTTCCACCATACCTTTACCATGAAGTATTTGAAGGCCCTTCTCTCCAATACGTCCAAGCCTTTAATGCCACAACATGGTCTTCTCTCTAGAGACCACTAGATTTTCTACTCCACTTTCAGGAACCATAGAAATGCTGCACCCATCAACAACCGTGCTACCTTGCATCTTGTACAGAGTTCCAATCTGACCTCCTTGCATCAATACTGGTTCTCCCTGAACCATCTTGCAGGTATCCTTCTTGAACACTATTTTTACACCTGCATCATCTAACTTGCTTATAGAAATCAGATTTCTAGCCAATGTAGGAATATGCAGAACACCCAGAAGTGTTCTAACCCTTCCACCTTACAACTTCAACTTTACTTTTCTGTGACCAATGAAAAATACCACCATCGTATTTTTCATACTCGCAGAAGCACTCTCTATGGGGAGTGAAGTGAAAGGATGCACCTGAGTCAATCAACCATGCCTCATTATCTACATGTGTACTTGAAGAAGCCAAGTACACATTCCCACCTTCATCTAAGGTGGTTTTCGCCTCTACAGAAGGAGCATCATCAGATCCCTTTCCTTTATCAAGAGCTTTAGATTTACAGTCCCCCAGCACACCACCTTTACAGGTTTTCCTTGAGATATAGATCTCCCTCTAGATTTAGATCTCCCACTCGATGACTTATTTTTGTTTCTATTTTGGGATTGTCCTCATATAGATAAGGCATCACCATTATGGCTCTCCATATTTTTCCGTCTCGTCTCCCCCATTAGCAAGGATGAGACTCTTTCATCAAACTGCAAGGTAGTTGCATTGCTACCTATTCAATAACGAGACTATCCCACGAATCTGGTAGAGAACACAACAAACTGATGCACTTATCTTCATCTAAAATTTTAATATCGACAGATGATAACTGACTTACCACAGTATAAATGTGTTCAGATTCTCTGTCATCGAGTCTCCATCTTTCATCCTCAAGTTATACAACTTTTTCAACATGAACAGTTTATTCACGAGAGACTTAGATTGGTACAAAGTCCCTAACTTTTCCCACAAAGCATTTGCCATAGCTTCGCTTGAGACATTCAGTAATACTGAATCTAAGACACACAATCGTATTGTGCTCTTTGCCTTCTAATCCAACTTCTTCCATTCTTCATTGGAAACTCTCGTTGGTTTAGTACTAGGATCTACTGCGATCCACTGATCTTTATCCACCAACAGATCCTCCATCTTGAGTTTCCACAACTCGAAACTCTGACCATTGATTTTCTCAATCTCTATCATTCCACTGCTCGCCATCTTCTTTCACCACCAGAATCGATCTCAGAGATCTCCCACTGAACAGGGTCTACCACAGGCCTGAGCGAAACCCCTCAGCAAAAAAGTCATCCCCTTGAAGCCAAAACAACTCTGATACGAAATGTAGGTTTTAACCCCGTACAAAAATTACCTGCATACGAATTCTAAAACACATAAAATAAACAATGTGAGAGCATAACACATAAAACACATATACACATAGATTTTCCCCTGGATCCCAGAACCGGGACTACCAGCTTGATTTTTCATTATTTTCCTTTCAACGTTATAATACATATTTAGACATGCCAAAGCATCCAATACCATGGACCGAAAACCATCGCATCCAAAACCATGGATCGAAAACCATCGTGTTCAAAAAAACATGTGCGAAAGTCATGCACAAAACCATAGATGGGTCCGCCCAACCTAACATAGGTTCCAAAACCAAAATTTTCTAGGGCGTTGCACCGAACCCCATAGAGTTGGGTTTCGTGCACCCCTGAAACCCCATATGACACCCTCGCTATGCAATAGGTGCAATTAAGGGGGGGCTTTGCCCCCCCTCTAACCCCCCGGTTAGCTACATGGGCTAGTCATGGAAAGAATATAACACAACCCAACAGTCTTGTCATATAGAATTTGATTATGGTGTTGCTAGGATGCATTTTTCGTGAATGCATGTCAGTGAGATATGTGTTCGCTATACATGTCAGTGTCTATATGTTGTTATGCATGCATTTTGTCTAGTTGGTGTTATAGTTATGTCATCATGCATGGTAACTGGGATGATGATTGAGATGATATACAATTATGATTATGATTATACATGTATTGTGCTAATTTTGTTGATATTGCAAATGAGATATCCTACCTTGATCTACACTGAGGTATGATGGTATGTTTATGTTTGGTTTATCTGACATGATATCATTGTAGGGATAAGATCAAATATGACTAGAAAAATGGTAGACTACAGTTCATGAGACTCTCCCTATATATCAGATGAACAACATGATGATTGGTACTCTCTTGACATAATAGACACTTTGAGAAGTTTGAATGTAGAAATAAGGAGTTACAAAGAAGATAATGACAAAATCATTCAGTTACAAAAGAGAATTGTCATGGCACATGAGAAATAGTAAGAGATAAATGCATTTATTCTTCAGATTTTATTAGACTTACGGAGACAAGTATCACTTAGGATCAATCATGGACATGATGACAGGACTAATGGAGAATATGGTAGAATATCTCATGATGGACATAGGTCAGATGATGATGATATCATTAGGGATGGCAAATTCTTGGACACATGCTAAGAGAGGTAGTCGATATGGTATTTATTCTAGTTCTGGTTTGGATAGGTACCATGGTCATGATTGCTATCATAGTTATAGGAGGAATGATAGGGGATATTTTTTTGATGAGTTTAATAAAGAAAATCCACCTATATTTGATGGAGAAATGAAGAAGTTACAGGATGCAGAAGCCTAGTTTCTTATGATGAATAAGTTCTTCAGATTGCATGACTATTTAGAGAGCATGAAAGCTAGATGAGTACCTTTAGTCTTAAAGGTAAATTAGAAATTTGGTGGGAAGGGGTGAACAATTTCGTAGGCATTCAAGAACAGGATTTGACTTGGAGGGAGTTTGGAAGACTTTTCAAGAAGAATTATCTATCTGAGAGATACTGGGATGATAGGGTGAATGAGTTCTATGAGTTGAATATGGGTTCTATGGATGATGAGGAGTATGATAACAAATTCTTGGAGTTGTTGAGGTATGTGTCTTATATTAAGGATGAGAAAGATAATATTTAGAGATTCATCACTGGGTTACGAGTAGCGTTCAAATAAAGGATCAATTTTGATGAGCCTAAATCATTGGAGGAAGCCATCAGAAGGTAGACACACTGGTATGATAAATCAAAGCATAAGATAGAGTCTCAACAAGGTTGGAAAGGGCAAGACAATGATAAGGGAAAATGGCCACCGAAGTGAAAAATACCTCAAGATGTGGATGAGAAAGAGAATTGTGTTCCTTACAAGAAGTTTAATGTAGTTGGAAAGCGACAAAGCTCACAGCCTGGAGGGCAACATAATATAGGTGATAGTAAGGCATTGTAGTAGTGTTATATATGTGGCAAGGAGAATATCAAGAGGTATTTTCCATTGTATCACAGTGGTAGATAACAAATCTACAATGTATAGGAAGCACAGACAGTTAGGGATGTTGGACAGATCATTCCTCAGATCTATGCAGCATTGGGTAATAGGCAAGTGGATTACCAAACATTTATTATCTAGGTGGATGGTAATATTTGTGATCAATTTTTCTTTATTTTGATGGACATTAGATCTAACTATAGTTATATTAATCCTAACCTGGTGGAAAACTGTGGTTTGGATAAAGAAGTGCATGAAAAGTATTGGTTAGGGTATTTGGTTACATCTACAAAGAAAAGAGTTCATCATTGGGTAAGAGCTTGTGAATTTGAGTTTACTGGTACACCTACATCAGTGCATAGGGATGTACTTCCATTGGGATCATGTAATATGATTTTGGGTATGGATTGGTTGTATATTCATAGGACCAAAGTAGATTATTATGACAAGGCCATTTAGTAATTAGATGACAATGAGGAACAAAAAATCTTGTAGGGTAAGAAGAAGGAAACATCGGTTAGAGTGGTTACAACTATGCAGTTGAAGAGTAGTTACAAGAAAGGATGTGAAAGTTGCAAAAGTTTTAATGAGGTACCTGATATTGTAGTAGTTTTAGGATTTGCTTCATACAATGGTTTCGGAGTTGTTTTCTGATAGGGAAGTGGAATTTTCTATTGAGTTAGTACCACGGGTAGCACTAGTGTCAAAGGCACCATACAGGATGAGCACTCCAGAGCTAGTGGAATTGAATTTGTGGTTGAAGGAAATGCTTGGTAGAGGACAAATTAGGCAAAGTGTATCGTCATGGGGTGCATCCATATTGTTTGTGAAGAAGAAGGATGGTACTCCTAGACTGTTCATTGATCATAGCTAGTTTAACAAGTTAACCATCAAGAATATGTATTCGCTACAAAGGATCGATGACTTGTTTGATGAGTTGAAGGGAGGAATGATGTTCTCAAAGATTGATCTGAGATCAGGATACCATCAAGTACTCATCAAAGAAGAGGACATCTACAAGGCTGATTTTTGGACTAGGTATCGACATTATGAGTTTGTTGTATTTCCATTTGGTTTGACTAATGCACCATATACTTTTATGTTCTTGATTAATAGTGTGTTGCTTCCTTATTTGGACAAGTTTGTGATAGTATTCATTGATGAAATCTTGATATATTCTAATAATAAGGAAGAGCATGCAGAACATTTAGCCACAGCGTTAAGATTATTGAGAGAGCATCAGTTGTATGACAAACTTAGAAAATGCAGTTTCTTTAGGACATACGTGCATTACTTGGGGTGTGTTGTTTCCAAGGAAGGAATAGTAGTGGATCTAGAAAAGAGAATGACTACAATGGAATGGGAAGCTCCTAGGAATATCGATGAGTTAAGTTCATTTATGGGGTTAGCAGGTTACTAAAAAAGGTTCACTAGAAACATCTAGCAGATTGCATATCTTATTACATCATTCCATTGAAAAGGGATGAAATTTGAATGGATAGAGGAATGTGTAGAAAGTTCTAAGGAATTGAAACAATTTTTGAAAAATGCTCTAGTTCTAAAGATTGGATTGAGATACTTATTAGGCCAACCAAATCTAAAAGTTAGGAAATATGGATGGCTAGCGGCGATCAATGAGTTTCACTTCAAGATTAGGTACATCAAAGGAAAGGAAAACAGGGTTGCAGATGCTCTAAGTAGAAGAGTGCACGTGAATCACATAGCAGATATGAGTTCTTATGGGAAATATTTATAGGATGAGATCTTACAGGGAGGACACTAGGATGAGAGGTATAGGGAGCTTAGGCGTAGGTTACAGTAACAGGGTACAAGTGAACACAATATGGAATATCATTTCATGGGAGATGTTTTGATCATATTTAGGGATATGATCTATGTGTCAGACAATAGTGACCTTAAGAAGATTATCTTGAGAGAATTTCATGTTAATCCATATTAAGGTCATCCAGGATATCAAAAGACATTGATAGTAGTGATGAAGTTCTACTATTGACAAAATCTGAAGAAGGAAGTGGCAAATTTTGTGGCTAGATGTTTAGGTTTTCAATAGGTAAAAGGATAGTGTAAGCAACTAGGTGGTCTACTACATCCAATTCTAATTCCAAAGTGGAAATGGGAGGCAATTTCCATGGATTTCATTCTAGGATTTCCGAGGACATCTAGGAAACATGATTCTATTGTGGTTGTGGTTGACGGGTTGACAAATTTAGCACACTTCATTCGAGCGACTTCTACTTATTCAACTAGTGAGGTAGCATAGGTATTCATCAGAGATATAGTGAGATTTCATAGTGTTTCAGAGAAGATTGTATCAGAAAGAGATGCCAAGTTGACTTATAGTTTTTGAAAGAGTAATTTTCAAGATCGGGTATAGATTTAATCTTCAGCACAACTTATCATTTGCAGACAAATGGAAAAACATAGAGGGTCAGCAAGAAATTGGAGGCTATGCCGAGGATGTATGTGATGCATCAACAGTCGAAGTGGGAACACTATATTCCACTAGTTTAATTTTCTTACAATAATGGGTATCAGGAGTCATTGAGGATGAGTTTGTTTCAAGCACTCTATTTGTGGAGTTGTAATACTCCCATCAATGGGAGTGATCTAGTGAATAGGGTATTGATTGGATAAAACATGTTGGAAGAGATGGAACAAGAAATGTAGGTTAAAGAAGAATCTAAAGGTATCATAGGATAGACAGAAGAGTTATGTAGATCAACACATGGAATATAAGGTGTTCCAGGTTGGGGATGATGTGTACTTTCACATCATATACAAGAAGAGCCCCTTGAGGATTGGGTCATGTATGAAGCTAGAACCTGGGTATTGTAGGCCTTTTGATTTCCTTAAGAGGATTTGACCAATGGCATACTGAGTTGTACTGCCTTCGACAGTGAAAGTCCATGATGTTTTCCATGTGTCATTACCTAAGAAGCATGTTAAAGATGATGATCATGTGATTGACTTCTCTGTATTATAGGTGGATCTAGAAGGATAATTCTAGCTGGAACCTTAGTTCTTTTTGCAAAGAAATATGCTCATCCTCTAGAACCGATCAATCGAGATAGTTAAAGTGTAGTGGAAGCACTTTTGTCCTTATGAAGCTACATGGGAGATGGCTGATCTAATGCAGACTATGTATTCTTCCTTGTTTACCAATTGAGGCAAAGTTGTTTTGGTAATATGTATATATGTATATGGATGTAAATACCACCTTGCATTATGTTATAAAGCTCCAATAAGAGGTATGGTTTTTATTTTTTTCATGTTGGTATTTTCAGTAGGTTGTTCATTGTAAATACCGCAATGAGCTAAGTTATAAAGATCCATGGGAAATATGTTTTGGTTTTACATGGTTTTGTTGGTTGTAGGTGTCATTGAACACTGAGGATGGTATCCCCCTAAGGGGGAGGGGTCTATAACAATCCCAGGTTATAATCCATGTAATCAAGTTAATAAAGGAAAAATAAGACCAAGGTCATGGGACATGTATTCCAAGGTGAATGTTGGGAAAAAAATCATAGCTGGTGTTCATTTGGCTTATTATGGGTATGGGAAATTTGCAAAGGAAATGATAAAGGCTTCAGGAAGGAAAGAGGCATTAATTAGCATTTTATTTTTGAAAATAATGGAAAATAGGATAAAAGGAAGGTGAAAGGCCACATGTTGCATGTGAGGCAGAAAATGAAGAAACATAATGGAAATTAAAGAAAATCGAGACCTCATTAATAAACAGGCTTCTTAGGATCAGTTCACTACCTTTTGTTAGTTCATTTTTCGAGATCTCTCTCTCTCTCTCACACACACATAATGTTGCACACTTAGATTATTCTTGGATCATTATAGCATTGGAGAAAGGAAGGGAAAGGAAGGACAAGGAGGCAAAGGGAGAAAAATATATAGAAAAAAGGAGTTGGATCAAGTGGCTATAACAAGATTACATGTAGGTATTGAGTTGCTTGTATGATTTTCTTGCTAGTTTTGGCATGCATGGTATGTGCAAGTGTGTATTTAGTTCTCTTGTTGCCATTGACATGGGTTTTTCTAGGTGTGATAGTGGTTTCAACCTTGCCTTTCCATTTTTTAATAACCATGGTGTGTTGATCGGGTTCTTTTACTTGGTTGAGATGGATTGGGGGATGGTTTTGAAACTAAGTAGGGTGGTCTCGGGAAAATTCCAAAAGGCCTATGAATCCCTTGATCGATAAATGGTGGGATACACGTAAATACAAAGGGTAGAGATAGGAAAATTCCTCATGATTTAGGTGGATAAATCTAGAGGTATCCATGCTTATTTAGGGCCTGGTGATATGCTGACCAGTATATGGTAGGATTGCGTCAAATCCTGGTAGTGTATGTTTATTGTTTTTTCTTAGGAATCCCTTGATAGGTATATGGATGGATACACAGTAAATCCTAGTTGTATAGATGAGGTTTTTAAGTGTAGTAATCCCTTAACGAGTAATGACGAGATACACAGTAAATCCCAAGGAATACTTGGTTGGTTTTGTTGTGAGTCCCACATTCATGCTTGGAATATGGAACGGGGATGATTGGTTAAAAGAACTATTTGGTTCAACCCATTCTATGATCAGGTAGTACATGGAAGTCCTCGACTTGGTTGCATTTTGGAAATGTTAACAAGAGCTCTTTTCCTTTGTATTTCATGAGTAAATGTATTTGTTATTATGTGTGTTTGATGGTTGTTCTATCATTGTTATTATTATGGTTATATGTTGGTTATAAGAATGGATTTTTGAAAAACTTGAGTTCTGCCTCTCATCATGATTTGGTTAGTAAATGAAATGTTAAGGAATGTACCACCTAATAGATGATAATGCAACTATTATATGAGAGAATCATACATTATTTATGATTCTAAGATAAGTATGAGACCCTTATGTTCAAATATGTGATTATGACTTGTAGCTTTCATATTCATCATGTGTTTGGCAGAATTTTTGTCATGGTTAGGCTTGGTTAGGTGAAGTTATTATATAAGTTTTGTATGGAAGGTTGTGTTCCTATGTAATTTATCATTTCTCAAAGTTTCATTAACTTATGGGTAGTGGTCTAGAGACTAGCCTTGAAAAAGTGCCTAAAATATCACGGTCGCAGGCACAGAACTGGGCGAAAAAGACTGCAGTCGCTTGCTTGTAAATTGTGCATATGACTAGAGGGTTGCAGTAAAATTCTAGCAATGTGTGTAGGCATCTGGGAGTCTAGACAAAAAAGGAAAGGTTTAACTTAGAGTATGGGCACTTGGAAGGGTGGTTTATCCTTGAGGATCCTATAGCACCTGAGGGAGGTTAGTAAGGTTTGGATTTTGTCGATTCCACTTCCTTAATGTGATCTAGGAGGTTGAATCATACCATATCAAGTCTTCATCAAATATTTAA
Source organism: Pinus taeda (assembly GCA_000404065.3). Classification (NCBI taxonomy): domain Eukaryota; kingdom Viridiplantae; phylum Streptophyta; class Pinopsida; order Pinales; family Pinaceae; genus Pinus; species Pinus taeda. Next base: position 109,658 of record APFE030759199.1, on the reverse strand, counting down.
CTTGGTGGACTACTAAGCTTCGGTAATTCTGGGAGGATGGAAGTTACAATGCTCTTCATCGATCTTCATTCCAAGTAAATTCTTGCATGTCGATTATTTTTCTTTCCTTTGATGTTTTAGTTGTCAATACTACCTTATTTGATGACATTTTAGCTCTTTTTAGTTCCTTTGTGGGCATTCTAGTCCATTCTTCCTATTACAAGTGTCATTATGCTATCACAAATTGTGATTGGTCACATTATGTAACTCTTCACATTCTGGTCATGATTACGACTGAGCCTTTAAGTATTTTCATGCCTTTCTTCTCATCATTTCTATGTTTTCTCTTGATTGTTGGTCTTTCCTAGTTGATCTTGAGACATTTCAAACAAGATTGTACTTTTGGAAATGAAGGTCTCACTATCTTGGAAAGTTGTGCGCTAGAAAACCAAGTTTTCCTCTTGAGAAAAATATAGAACACTAAGCCACCCTTGCTCTCAGAAATTTTTCGCTCCTTGAGTGCATGACACATTAAGAAAAAATTCATGCAAGCTTCATCCTTCAAACTTGCACCCTACACCCTCCTCAGTTTCCTTAAGTGCATAGCGTAGAGGGAAAGCTTAATCATATCCCCTTCGTGCTTCAGACTTGCACCCTACATCCTCCTCACTCCGCTTGAACACACAATGCACCATGAACCAACTTTGGTTCCCCTTCATGCTTGAAACTTGAGCCCTATTCCCTTCAGCTCTCTCTCTCTTCTTTTTCCTGAGTTCATAATGCACCTTGAAGCCTCATGTGCACTTTGATATTTAATTATTGTTGTGACATGCACCCTTATTTGCCTTGATGTAGTTTTCTTACCTAAATAATGACCCTATCACACATTTGATAGGATTACTCTCTTATCCAAACTTGACGGCTCTTTGAACATGATATGTTGAGTTATAGATTGTAATAGATAGAGGATTTCTTAAAGCTAATCTTTCTCAGCCTGTGTGTGCTTCCACGTCCAGGTTTTCATCTACTAGTCTCATTACTTTCTCAATGTAACAACTCCTCCCACATTTACCCACTTTCACCGGCTTTCCCGGGGTAAGCATGAGTTGAGGGTTGCTATGATATAACCCAACCTGCTATGTGACCTTAAGGAACTGGAGTAAACAACTGAAGACCTTACTGACTTCCCTTAGGTTCCACAGGACCTCAAGGAGTAACCCAATCCCTCTTGGTATTCAACCCCTGAGATAACACACTTTTTCCCTCACCTTGATCCTAAGTTTCTCCCTTGCCAATGTTTCCATGCAACTATGGGTTCCCAGTCACTCCCATAGGCCTGCATTAGTGTGACTATGGAATGTTTGTGCCAGTGGTATGACAGTGACTATGAAAATTAAGGCTACTTTCTAGGGTTGGGTCTAAGCCTTTGCCTAGAAATCTATAAAAATTTCAGAAATCATAAAATACATGATGTAAATGCTTACAAAACAAAGCTCAAACTAGGAATTCACCTAAGCATCCCCAACCGGGATTGACATTTTGTTAAACACTTAGTAGATATGCAAACTACATGTCATGAATGCAAGCCTGAACAGAAGGGACCAAAAACTTAACTGATTTTTAACAAGAAAGGTATCTACCTTCCCACATTAGTTTTCATAACATACATTAGGTCCCGCATTCATTATTTATTCAGTTATGAGTAAAAATAAGAATAGTGCCATGACCAAGAACTGTTATATAACCATGCTTATAACCAACATACAACTGGATAGATAACCATAAGAGAACAACCATTAAAGCCAAATAATAACCAATAAATTTCCTTATCAAAAGCAAGAGAACTTAGCTTTTATTAAACATAGGAAATTATCAAATGGGTTTGGGACTTCCACATTCCACTCAATCATAGATTGGCTTAACCATATATTTATTTCAATCAATCACTCTCGTGCCATATTCCAAGCATGAATGTGGAATCTCATGGGATAAACCAATCCAAATAAAACTAAGGGAATCCAGAGGTTAAACCACTTGCATCCTCTCCATACCATGATCACACCTAAACTAGTGCCAAGATCACAAAGATGAACAAAGCTTGGATGCCTCAGAATTGCTTCACCATCCTTGAGGAATTTTCCTGTCTCCACCCTCAAGATTTACCATATATCCCACCATTACTGATCAAGGGATTCCTGGGCATTTGGGAATTTTATTGAGACCATGTCTTGCCATATTTCAAAACCATGGCTCTCTAGAAATGGCAAGGCTAGGTAAAAATCCACTATCCATCTTGTGAAAATCAATGCCAACAACAACAAAAGAACCATACACTAGCATGAACATACCATGCATGTCAAAACCAGCTAGGAAATCAAACATGGAATCTGTTACCTACAAGTATTCTCGTTGAACTTGCTTGATTCTTGCCTTCCTTTGCTTTCCTTTGCTTTCCTTACTTGCCTTCTTTCTTTATCCTCTTAGTTATCTTCTCCTCTCTAAATATAATTCCAAAACTGAACTAATAAAAAGGTTAAACTGACAAATAACTACCAACTGATCCTCAAAATCCCTTTTATCAATGATGCCTCTACTTTCTCCAATTTTCTATTATTTTCATTCATTTTCGTCCTCACATGCAACCTGTGACCTTTCACATTCCTTTTCTCCTAATTTCCATTATTTTTATAAATAAAATGTCAATTAATTCCATTTTTCCTTTCCAAAGCCTTAGACATTGCCTTTGCCAATTTCCCTTAGCCATAAAACACAACAGGTGATGCCCATTAGGATATTTTTCCCAACAATCATCTTGGACTAAGTGTCCCTTGCTCATGGTTGTATTTTACCGTTATTAACTTTTATTACTGAAATTTTAACTCGAGGTTGTTAGAGACACCTTGCCCTTAGGGGAACACTATTCTCAATGTTAAACCACACCTAGACCTAATAAAACCACTAAAAAGAAAAAACATACTGCCTCTAGAGCTTTATAACCCAACCCATTGTGATATTTACAATAACATCCTACTCAAAAGAAACACCATCATGACAACATGAAAATATAAAAACCATATCCCTTATTTGAGCTTTATAGCTTAGCTCATTGTGTTATTTACAATAGAAATCATACATAAATATATGGAAATACCAAGACTTATTTCCCTTCACTATAAAATAATGAAGGACACATAGCCTGCATTTGATCAACCATCTTCGATGTATCTTTGTCGAGCCCAAAGTGCTTTCACTACACTTTAACCTCCCTGAGTGCTCTGTTTCAGAGCATGAGATGTTTTCACTAAAATATGCATTGGGGCTCTGGCTGGAATTATACTTCTTGCTCCACCTACAATACACACCAATCATTAGCATGATCAACATCCTTTACATATTTTTTAAGAAATGAAACATGAAAAACATCACAAACATTCACTATTGGAGGAAGTGCAAGTCTGTAGGAAACTATTCCAATCCTATCAAGGATATCAAAAGGCTCAGAACACCATGGTGTAAACTTAGCACATGATCCAATCCTCAAGGAGCTCTTCTTAGGCTTGATGTGCAAATAAACATGCTCCCCAACCTGAAAATCCTTAAATGCTCTATGTCGGTCTGCATAATGTTTTTTCCTTTCCTGTGCTACTTTTATATTCTTCTTTGTAACCTTCATTTCTTGTTCCATGTCTACCAACATGTGTGGTCCAATAAGTACCTTGTTCATTTCAGTTGATGGGAGTGTTACAACTCTTCCCATACAATTCCTCAAATGGACTCACCCTTTGTGACTCCTGATAACCGTTTTTGATGCAAACTCAAACAATGGACGGTACTTCTCCCATCTCCTCTATTGATGCATGACATACATTCTCAAAAATATCCTCCAGTATCTTGTTGATCTTGTCTGTCTATCCATTTATCTGTGTATGATAAGTTGTGCTAAATGAAACTTTGTCTACAATACTGCAAAAAGATCCTTCCAAAAATTGGGAGTGAACATGGCATTCTTGTCTGACACAACCTTATTCGGAACACCATATAATCTCATGATCTCCCTGATAAAGACCTGTGCTACATCACTACCTAAATAAGTAGTCTTCACTGGAATGAAGTGAGCTACCTTTCTCAGCTTGTATACCACAACCATGATAGAATCATGTTGCCTTGATGTTCTCAGGTGACCTGGAATTACCTCCCATTTCCACTATGGAATCAGAATAGGCTAAAGCAATCCACCTGGATGCTTACACTCTACTTTGACCCCTTGACACTCCAAACATATCGTGACAAACTCTCTCACTTCCTTTTTCAAATCCAACCAATAGTAGAACTTCTTAACTTTTGGTAACGCATTCTGATATTCTGGGGGACGTGAATATGGTTTTACATTAAACTCCCTCAAGATAAGCTTCTTGAGTTCACTATCATCCAACACATAGATCCTCTCACTAAATATCACCAAGCCATCTGTTGTAAGATGATAAGCCGCATCCTGATCACCTATACCCTATTGTAACCTGTGCATAAGCTCCTTGTACCTATCATCCTTCTTTCCTACCTGTAATATCTGATCTTGTAAATCTATCCCATATGAGCTCACAAGTGCAACATGGTTCAATTGCGCTTTCTTGCTGAGAGCATCCGCAACCCTATTCTCATTTCCTTTAATGTACCTAATCTCAAAGTCAAACTCACTAAGAGTAGCAAACCAACTAGCTTTCCTGGCATTCAAGTTCGGTTGGTCAAACAAATATATCAACCCACTCTGATCACTCATCAACACAAACATCCCGCCAAGAAGATAATGCATCCACATCTTCAAGGCGTGAAAAATAACTGCCAAATCAATATCATGAGTCACATAGTTATGCTCGAGCTCATTTAGTTTAATGGACTCATAGCATATAAATTGTCACTCCTACATCAAGACCGCCCCAAGTCCTCTGTTGCAAGCATTTGTACACACTACAAACTCTTTTCTCGGATTTGCAATCTTTAAAACTTGAGCACTTGTCAATAACTGCTTCAACTGCTCAAAACTTCCTCCACACTCTTCTTTCCATTCAAACTTCTTACATTTCCTCTACAATGATGTAATAGGATATGCAATGTGTGAGAAGTTCCCAATGAACCTCCTGTAGTGACCTACTAAGCCCATGAATGATCTCACTTCCTGCACATTTTTAGGAGTTGCCCACTCCATGATAGATTTTATCCTCTCTGGATCTACAACTATGCCATTCTTTGAAACAACATGTCCCAAGTAGTGTATTTATGTTTGAAACAATCTACACTTGATAACCTTAGCATACAACTGATGCTCTCTTAGAAATATCAACATTGCTACTAAATGCTCCCCATGCTCTTCCTCATTCTTAGAATATATCAACATGTCATCAATGAATATGATAAAAAAAATTTCCAGATAAGGACACAACACACTATTCATAAAACACATAAAAGTAGATGGAACATTAGTCAAACCAAATGGAACTATAAGCAAGTCATAATGATCATACCTAGTCCTGAAGGAAGTCTTGTAGATGTTCTCTTGTTTGATGCGTACCTAATGATATCCTAATCACATATCAATCTTAGAGAACACTGCCACTCCCTTCAACTAATTAATAAAGTTGTCAATCCTTGGTAATGGATACCGATTCTTGATTGTCACCATGTTTAGTTTCCTGTAATCAATACAAAATCTGAGAGTACCATCCTTCTTCTTCACGAACATTACTGGCTCACCCCAAGGAAATAAACTTGGTCTAAGGTATCCTTTATCAAGCATTTTGTTTAGCTGCAACTTCAACTCCACCAATTCTCTAGTGCTCATCCTATAAGGTGTCTTTGATGCTAGTTTTGCTCCTGGTAACAAATCAATAGAAAAGTATACTTCCCTGTGTGGAGGAAACTCTGAAATATCTGCTAGAAACACATCCTAAAATTTTTGCAATACATGTCACCTATTAAATATTTATGCATACTCAACATACTTACCCTTGTCACTAGAAATATGAAATGCAAACATCACACACCCTTTCCCACAACTATGCTTAGCTTGCATAGTTGTGACCATCCTCATTGATGTAGGCTTCTTCTTCTCCTGCCAGATTATCTTCTCTCCATCATCATCTAGGAACTCAATAGCCTTGGCATAGAAATCTACCTTCGTCCTGTGGAAATACAACCAATCCATACCCAAATGCATATAATATGATCCCAGTGGCAATAAATTCAAATGTATCGTTGTAGGCATTCCATTCAACTCAAATGCACAAGATCTTGGCAAAGAATGAACTCTCATCTTCGTACCTATATCCAACTACACCAACCAAGACTCTACATGCCCTTAATTTCTCAAGCCACACTTATCCAATAGGTAAGGATTAACATAACTCTAGTTAGATCTAGGACCAATCAAAATAGAAATAAATTGATCAAAAACCTTACCATCCATCTCAATGGTAGAAGCTTGGTGATCTGCCTTCCTGTTATCGAGAGCTGCATAAATATAAGGAATGCTATGACCAACATCCCCAATTGTCTGTCCCTTTTGAAAATTATAGATTTGAGGCCTACCTCCCCGGTATAATGGAAAATCCTTCTTACAATGATCTTGGCCACATATCCAACACTATAATGGTGCTCTACTATCACCTCTAGTCTGCCACTCTCTAGGCTATGACACATGTCCCTTCTCAAATGCACTCAACTTCTTGTAAGGAGAAAAATTTTATTTCTCACTTGCATCTTGAGGTATTCCCTGCTTTGGTGGCCATTTTCCTTTGAATTTCTCATTTCCTTTCAAGTCACGTATAGGCTCACCTCTTCACTTTGATTACTCATAACAATGCTTCAATTTACGGATGGATTACTCTAATGATCTAGGCTCATTAAAGTCAATGTGGTATCTATTTGTTGTTTGAAATCCACTAATTAATATCTAAATACTAGCCTTCTCCTTCTTTAGATATGGCACATACCTCAACAGTTCCAAGAATCTACTAGTGTACTCATCATTTGTCATATAACCCATCTGTAGCTCATAAAACGCCTTAGCTGTATAATCATAGTACCTCTCCAATAATTACTTCTTCTTGAACAGTTTCTCGAACTCATCCCAAGTCCAGTATTCTTCCTGAATACCTTTGACATTTTTCACATCGTCCCACCAAATATCTGCCTTCCCTTTAATACTGAAAGTGGTTATCTTAGCTTTCATGTTCTCTAAGTAGCTATGCAATTTGAAGAAATTCTTCATTCCAAGAAACCATGCTTATGGATCTTCTAGATTTTTCATCTCTCCATCAAATGTAGGAGGATTCACCTTCTTGAACTACTCAGGAAAATACTCCCTCCTCCTATAAGGATGATGATGGTGATGAATGTAAGGATGTCTCTAGGATGATGAAATAGAATGATGCCCATAAATATCAATCCTCTTATCAAGTGTATCCAGTGATCTTCCACCTCTAACTGTTTCTCTTGTATAAAATCTATATTCGGAACAATATCTGCTACCATAGGCTCCATTAGCTTTCTCTTCTTGTTGATGACTAAGCCTTAGTTGACCCTATCTCTGTATCTCTGACAAGCTCTGAAGGTTTTCTTCATTAACCTCTACATACTTCTCCCAAGCCATTGAAATTTTTTCCTAAGCCTAAACCAACCTCTCATTCTCTGCTTTGCAACTTATGATCTCTACCCTCAAGCTCCTCAACGTATCGGCTATACCAAGAGAATAGTCTTCTCCTTTCTTCCCAACTTATCTATATGGGGAGTCACAAGAAATATAGTCTTCCATTTTTCTTTTCATCTTGAATTTTGTTCTTCCTACAAGGATACCATGTCAGATAACCCACTTAGATACCAAAATCAAATCCATACCTGAATGATGTTTAGAGGAGGCTTATCTCATTTGCAAGATTAGTCCACATTAGAATGTACATGTATAATCATCAGCATATCCATGTAATAACATAGCATCACAACAACATCATGAATTATCATACCAATTATATACCCTCATACCATGTGTGACAACCATAACATTGAAAACATTATACTTATCCACAAAGAGAAAAACCATGCTCCTATACCACCATGTGGTATCATATATGACTTAAAAAGAGTGCAAATTCCACCTTGTAACTTCCTCCCACATTTACCCACTTTCACCAACATGCCTAGGGAAAACATGAGCTAAGGGTCACTATGATATGAATCAACCTCCTATGTGACCTTAAGGAAATGGAGTTGACAATTGAATACTTTACAGACTTCCCTTAGGTGCGACAGGACCTCCATGGGTAACCCAACACTTGAACCAACCCACTTTTTCCTTGAACTTGAGCCCTAATAACTACTTTTCCAACTACCCCATGCGAATCTAGGTTCCCAGTCTCTCCCATAAACCTGCATTATTGTGACTGTGGCATTTTTGTGCCAGTGTTGTGCTAGCGGGTGCAGAAATTAAGGCTACTTTCCAGGGCTAGGGCTAAGCCTCTGCTCATAAATATCTGAAACTTCCAGAACTCATAAGGTTTGTAGGTTGCTTACAAACCAAAACTCAAACCAGGACTTGACTTGACCATCCCCAACTGGAGTTGACACTTTTTCAAACACTTGGTAGATATGCAACCTACATGTCATGAATGCAAGTCTGAATATAAGGGACTAAAAACCTAACTGAGGTTTCATAAGAAGTGTATCTACCTTCTTACACTAGTTGTCATATCATCAATTATTTCTTGTATTCATTATTTATTTAGTTACACGTAAAAACATGAATATAGACATGACTGAGAACTGTCATTTAACCATGCTTATCACCGACATACAACCAGAAAATTAAACATAATAGAATAATCATTAAAGCCACATAATAACTAATACAATTCCTTACCAAAATCAGGAGAACTTAACTTTTATTAAACATAAACAATTACCAATTGGGTTCAAGACTTCTATGTTCCACCTGACCATATATTGGATGAACCATATCTTTCTTTCATCTAGTCACCCCTCTGCCATATTCAAAGCATGAATGTGGGATCTCATGGGATAAACCAATGCAAAGACAACCAATGGAATCAAAATCTTAAACCACCTCCACCCTCTCCATACCGTGATCACACATAAACTAGTGTGAAGGTCACAAAGCCGAACCGAGCTTGGATGCCTCAGAATTTCTTCACCACCCTTGAGGAATTTTCCTATATCCATCCTCAGGCTTTAACATGTATCCTGCCATTACCGATCAATGGATTCCTAGGGCTTTAATAATTTTTGTGAGACCAACTCACCCTGGATTCCAAAATGATGTGGCAATCCAAAGCTCAAATCGAGAACAATCCCATCACATCATGGGTATCTAGAAATGGCAAGGCTAGGCTAAAATCCATTGTCAATCCCAACAAAATCCATGCCAACGACAAAAAAAGAACCATATACCAACATGCACATACCATGCATGTCAAAATGAGCTAGGAAATCACACATGCAATCTGTTACCTGCAAGTACTCCTATTGAAGCTATTTGATCCTTGCCTTCCTTTGTTTTCCTTCTCCTTCTTTGCGTTCCTATCCTTTTCTTTCTTGCTTGCTTTATTTCTTCTCTTAGTTCTTGTCTCGTCTCTGAAGATAATTTCAAAACTGAAATGACAAAAAGGTTAAACTAACAAAAAACTACCAACTGATGCTTGGAATCCTTTTTATTAATTACGCCTCTATTTTCTTCAATTTTCCATTATTTTCCTTCATTTTCTACCTCACATGTAACATGTGACCTTTCACCTTCATTTTATTCTAATTTCAATTATTTTCATAAATAAAATGTCAATTAATGCCATTTTTCCTTTCCAAATCCTTGCCATTTCCTTTTCCAATTTCCCTTAGCCATAAAACACAACAAGTGATGCCGACTAGGATATTTTTCCCAACATTTAGCTTGGAATAAGTGTCCCTTGCCCGTGGTCTTATTTTACCTTTATTAACATTGATTACATGAAATTCTAACTTGAGGTTGTTACACTCATCATTTGTTGGAATGATGCTTCCCACTACCCATTGAATAGCCTAAATGAAGTTTAAGAAGCAATCACTAAATAAGTAGAGGAAATTAAAAAGGCTTCCGTTCCTATCCTTATAGTCAAACAAGATTTTTTAGACAAATCTTCCAAGGTCACGCGGAAGGATATTAAAGACACATTCATGAAAAAACATGCAAAAACAATTCCCTATTAATTTAGAAGACAAGGATGTCTACATCAACATCAAGTGGTCTAGGATTCATAGGATTGCATGGAGGTTCCCAATGATGCCTTTTACAGAGGTAATTGAATGGATCCTACCACATATGGATGATTCATACATGGTGCTTTGTAGTGAAAGTGTTGGCGAGATTTCCACCTACTATGGATAGGACATGCTTTCTTATAAAAAGATGTTGAAACCCACTGAATATGCCAACAAAAAATTCTATAGTAGATGGGCCAATCTTAACACAAGTGATATCATCAAGTCCTAGTGTCGAGAGCTTGCCAAATTTTGACACCGCCCAAGTGTAGTTTACCCGACTAGGATTTTGAGGGAGGTGTACGAATACCTTATTTATATGTGTCATATACTGCATGGGTGGGAATGCAGAAGTATTTGAAGAGAATTGGATATTCATGATCAACTTGGTTGTTACTCGAGATAAAATCTTCAATTGGAAAGATATACTTTCTTTTGAATAACTGTGACACATTGGGAAGGACAAAGCATATCTAAGATCAAATTAAGCACCTGAGTTCTACACAAAAACTTATTTGTTAGATGTGATATGTGCCTGGTATGCATTTCCAAGGATGTATTGGAACTGGACCCCACAAGACAATTTTCCAGTCTACTTCCATTGTAGGGTGTTGTAAGAGTTAAGTTTCATAGAGGCATATGACAGATTAGTAGAGCATTTCTTTGCAGTCATATTTCAGATGATTTATGAGATCGACCCTCTTTGCATGGCTGACTAGGTGAAGGAGGCAGTTCATGATATCAAATATTTTTTTATGAAAATGGATGGTACATATTTAAATTCTTTGGATGCCAAATGTATTCTGATGTTAATCAATGATTGCTAGAAAATTATATATTACATAGCAATGGAACACATAAAATATTGTAGAAATATAAACATAGAAAACACATAGATAAGAGAGACATAGATATACATGGTTCACCTAATTTGGGCTACATCCACGGAGAAATAGCCAATCCTTCCTTTTATATTTTCCAGCACAATAAAGAGATACAACCTATAGCAGATCCATCGTAATTCCCTCTTCGCTCTCAATCTCCTCTTTCTCGCTCAGAATATAGATCTACATAGACACAATACAATTCCCTTCAAAGGAAAAAAACCCTAAATTAAACAAAACTTCTACCGTCAAATTTCTGCCTAATGAACAACCCAGATTGACTATGAAATTACAACATTTTACAAGGAAACTTTACATCTATTTTTAGCCGTCGATCCCCTTGGTGGCACACATTTAAAGGAGGTGTTGCTACCACATTATGAACTGGGGTCCACTACGGAGATACCTCTCAATAAAGAAGATAATTAGGCTCCACACCCAACAATGATATGTGACTTATATTTAGTCATGTTAGAAGTTTTTTATCACTTGAATAATGGATTGTCAAGGGTTATTCATAGAAGGAAGCAAGCCCATTGGCCCACTTTCCCCTAAGAATTGTAATGTAGGAGTTGAATATCCTCAAGGAAAAATATGTTGAAAGATAAGAGCTAGACTACCTGCAGTTTGTATTTAGGAACGTCTAGAGGTATAACACGAGGAAGGTATGTAAGAAACATTGTGATGGGATTGGGTATGATTTGGGATATGCATTGATGATTACTATAGAGGATGAAAAGGTGAAAAAATGGTACAATGCATTAAGGAAGACTCACCTAGGAGATGAGGTAAGTAAATATATAGCTCCACAAATTCCAGATGTACAAATGTTAGAGGAATCACAAGTAGCAACTGCATAATTTAGTGCAACACTCCTAGGAAAAAGATAAAGCATAATAAAGCAACAAAGAATAGTATAAAATGGAAATTTGATCCATTAATAAAATTTCCTATTAAAGCTGAATAAGAAAAGAGACATCAAGAGGAAAATGAGAAGAGGAAGTATGATGAATTTCTTAGAAAGAAGCAAGAAGAAGAAGAAGATAGAAGGATAATAGAATAAGAGCAAGAAAGGAACTCACATGAGGAGGAAGGAGCATTGAGGCTAGAAGAATAATAGATGACTCAAGAATAGAAGAAGAATTAGAGGAAGCTGATGCCATCAAGCCCATGGATGATGAACTAGGTTCTTCAACAAAACCTCTACTTATTGGTGTGCACCTCCCATTTGATGAGATAGGAATCACACGTCCACCAGAAGATAGGGTCATGGATGTATGTAATGTTACATTTTATCAGCTAAATAAAAGGATTGTGCAAGAAAGATGAATATTATTCCTAAACGATCTCCAAAATCTAGTCTATATATCCACAAAGAAGGTGATACCTCCAAAAACTATGAAGAATACCTAGGAAATTATGGTAGCTAACATTTCTTTTTCAAAAAAAACACAAAATAACTCAGAGTACCTTTTGAATGAGAATGCACGGTTGAGGAAGGAGTTGGCTGCAGTAAAGAAACAAGTGGAGGATCTCACTGTAGAAACTCAATGATTATCTTCCAAGAATATCAACATAACAGAATGGTAGTCATCTATATAGGTAGAATTGAGGCCAATGGAGGATATCATGACATATTTTTATGATGAACTGATACTTCTACATGAGGTAGTGTAACCCCTAGTTAGTATAGAAAAAAAGCACAAGAAGTCCTAGAGCTCCTAAATATGGAAAATAGAGCTACTGATCAAATACAGGAATGGGCTGCCAAATATCCAAAGCATCCACAACAGTTGGTCATAAAGAACATGATTGTTGCTGAAGTGGACAAAGAATGGTTGAGACTCCACAGTCAACTAACACTATAGCTACTTATAGTCAACTACAAAATGGTTTTGAGTCCCTATCATAGAAACAAAGGATTCCTTTAATGGGATCACTTGGAGAGATAAGAGGCAGGGATATCATATTACTAGAAGTGAAGTAGTACATTGAGAAAATCAAACAAGGATCATAATAGGAAGGCTTGGAGATGACTAATAACATTCTTCTACAATATGTCATTGCACCAACTAAACTCACATGAAACTGTGATAGTTGTGGAATAATGTACAATCGAGCTCCAAATCTATATTGACAGAAGCATTAGAGGTAAAGATGTGGTTTGCAGCAGATTTGTTAGTGAAAATCGAAGTCATTGCTATAGAATTGAGAGTATGGCATTCATACATCACCAGTGAACTCCATGAAGAAGCATTGACTTATCTATTTGAAATATTTTTTGTCCTATAAGAATTTTTGTCTTATATAACCATTGTCCTATATTTCTTTTGGCCCTTGCTAATATGTTTAATGTAATGGAGTCCAAGAGACACATGTGGAGCTAAAAGATTATTGTTGGGTGTGTGTTATATTCTTTCCATGACTAGCCCCACGTGTGGGTGGTTGTCCCATATGTAGCAGGGGGGTCACAGGGGGGCCGGTAGCCCCCCTCTATGAGGTCTGGGGCAATGCCCTAGGGAAAATTATTCTGGACCATATATTAGGTGGGCAGCCCTACCTATTGTTTTGTGCGTGATTTTCGCACATGGTTTTGGGCATGATGGTTTTTGAACATGGTATTTTGTAGATTCGGTCAACGGAACTATGGTTATGCTCTAATATAGGGTTAATGGATTGGGGTTTATGGATGATTTAGTGTGTATATATATGTATTGCAACATTGAAAGGAATATAATGAAAAATCAATCTAGTAGACTCAGTTTTGGGATAGAGGGGAAAATCTCTACGTATATCTATTTTATGTTTTATTCTTTCACCATTTTTTATTCTTTGTTTTTAGAGTTCATATGCAGGTAATTTTTGTATTGGGTTAAAACCTACATTTGGTCTCAGAGTTGTTTTGGCTTCAAGGGGATTCCTTTGTTGTTGAGGGGTTTTTATTAGGCCTATGGTAGACCCTATTCAGTAGGAGATCTACGGAATCCATTCTTATGGTGAAAGAAGATGGCGAGTAGTGGAAAGATAGATATTGAGAAGTTTAATGGTCATAGTTTTGAATTGTGAAAAATCAAGATGGAGGATTTTCTAGTGGATAAATATCAGTGGATCACAATAGATCTGGGTACTAAACCAATGACAATGTTTCATGAAGACTAAAAGAAGCTAGATTCAAAGACAAAGAGTACAATATGGTTGTGTATCTTAGATCCAATATTGATGAATGTATCAGGGGAAGCTTTAGCGAAGGCTTTCTGGGACATGTTAGGAACTTTGTACCAATCTAAGTCTCTGGTGAATTAAATGTTCATATGGAAAAAGTCGTATAACCTAAGGATGAAGGATGGAGACTCTATGATAGAGAATATTAGTACCTTTAATATTGTGGTAAGCCAGTTGTTATCTATTGATATAAAATTTTTAGATGAAGATAAGTGCATCAATTTGTTGTGTTCTCTACTAGATTCATGGGATAGTCTGGTTGTTGCAATAGGTATCAATGTGACTTCCTTGTAGTTTGATGAAATAGTCACATCCTTTTTGTCAGAGGAGATGAGACGGAAAAACATGGAGCGATAGAATGGTGATGCCTTATATGTACAAGGACGGTCCTAGAAGAGAAACAAAAATAAATCCTCGAGTGGGAGATCTAAATATAGAGGGAGATCTAAATCTCCAGGAAAACCTATAAAGGTGTGTTGGAAATGTGAAAAGGAAGGGAACTTCAAAAATAAGTGTAGACTTAAAGCTCCCGAGAAAGGAAAGGGATCTAATGATGCTCCTTCTACAAAGGTGAAAACCACCTTAAATGAATGTGGGGAAGTGTACTTGGCTTCTTCTTCAAGTACACTTGTAGGTCATGATGCATGATTTATTGACTCAAGGGCATCCTTTCACTTCACTCCCCACAGGGAGTTGTTCTTCGAGTATGATAAATATGATGGTGGTGATGTCTTCTTAGGGGATGCAAGGAAGGCTAGAATCGTCGTTTGTGGAAAAGTCAACTTGAATTTGCAAGGTGGGAGGATTAGAACACTTTTGGGTGTTTTGTATATTATCACATTGGTGAGAAATATGATTTCTGTAAGCAAGCTGGATGATGCAGGTGTAAAAACAATGTTCGAGAAAGATACCTACAATATGGTTCAGGGAGCACTGGTATTGATGTGAGGAATTCATATTGGAACTCTATACAAGCTTTAGGGTAGCACTATTATTGATGTCTACAATAGTTTCGTGGCTCCTGAAAGTGGAACAAAAAATCTAGTGATCTCTGGAGGAAATACCATGCTATGGCATAAAAGGCTTGGACATATTAAAGAGAAGGGCCTTTGAATAATTCATGGTAATGGTATGATAGAAGGTATGTCTAATTTTCTTTGGATTTTGATTTCTGTGAAAAGCGTGTATATGGGAATAAAAATCGGGTGAGTTTCCCCTCTAGTGCTAAGAGGGAGAAACATATATTAGAGCTTGTGCACAATGATGTGTTTGGACCTGTGTCGATTCCATCATTGGGTAAGTTTGTGTATTGTGTATCATTTATATATGACTTCTCAAGCAATACATGGATATATTTCCTCAGGAAGAAATCTAAAGTCTTTGACATGTTTAAAGAATTTAAGGCTCTGGTGGAAAATGAGACAGAGAAGAAGATAAAGGTGTTAAGGATAGATAATGGTGGAGAGATTTACAAGAAGGAATTTGAAGAGTTTTGTAAGAAGTGTGGTATAGCATGACAAAATACTACTCCATACACACCTCACAAAAATTGAGTTACATAAAGAATGAACGAAACATTGATGGATAAGGCAAGAAGAAGTGGTGTTGAGTTAGGAAAAGAATTCCGAGTAGAAGCGGTGGTGTTAATTTTAGGTATGTTCTATGCTTAGAGAAATTTATTTCAATTTTCACAGTTAGCTCCATATCTTTTCCAGATTAGCAATCATATCAACATTAATGTAAACTGCAGATAAAACATAAACATAAATCGCAGAGGACAAGCCAAGACAAGAGGACACAAGATGTGGCACTAGCCAGGAATAAACCCCAATGTGGGGAAATCCTTGATCAATTCTTCTTTTATGTTCTTCAAAGTTCAAGAGAGAAAGTGAGAGAGATAGTACATTTACAATAGAAGTCAATCACTTTGACTTTTGATATCGGCATGAGATTAGTTGAAGACATATTGCTTCAATTTATTCCCTAAGGTGACTCGTTCACCTATCATAGTATTCCATCTCGTCTATTTGTTGCACATTACCGTGTGACACCTTGCTATACTGTCACATGTGTTGAACCTTGATGACTGAGTTTCTCTCATCTTCATGCTTCTCATCATGCTGCATCTTCCATGGTCTTATTCATTATCAAGCTGCCCATGCTCATGATCTCATTCATCATCATGATACCCATGCTCATATCATCATGCATCATTATGCTGCCCATGCTCATATCATCATGCCGCTTATTATGCTGCCCATGATCTCATACATCATGATGCCTTCCTTCAAAGATAGATGCTTTGGCTGTTTCAGCAGTTCCCGACAGTTCCTGCTTTTCTAGCTTTTCTAGTAGTTCCGACAGTTTGGGCATTTCTGGCTTTTCCAGTATTTAAGAATTTTCCGGTCTTTCCAGCTTTTCTAGTAGTTTCAGATTTTTCGGCAGTTCCAACTTTTCCGGCAATTTCGGCAGTTCCAGCTTTTCCGACTTTTCCAGCTTTTCCGGCTTTTCCCGCTTTTCTGGTATTTCTGACTTTTTTGGCATTTCTAGCATTCCGATTTTTCCAGCTTTTCTAGCTTTTCTGGATTTTCTGACAATACCGGCTTTTCCAACAGTTCTGACTTTTCTAGTTTTTGTGGCTTTTGTGGCTTTTCTTACAGTTCCATCTTTTCCAGCTTTTCTAGCTATTCCAACTTTTCCTGCTTTTCCAACAACTCTGGCTTTTCTGGCTTTTCCAGCTTTTCCTTAGGATCTCTCCTCCTACTAAAACCCAAAGACAAGTAGAGAGAGAAAGAGATCCAAGTGTGTGTAGAAATGACTTGAAGTCCTCTTCTATTTATACTAAAACGTAGAGGTTGAATAGACATGACAGTTGGGCTTCTAAGCCTACATAAGTTGCTGGTCGACTTAACAATTTTTCCATAACATAAATAAATTTATAACTTCATAAATACTTATCGGAATCAAATGATATTTAGATCAATCCTACACCTCTCAATGAGAGGGATCCAATTAAAATATTAGCTGCCATAAATAATATGACCCACATGGAGTTTGGCCCTAGTTTCCAATTTTAACACTCCCTCTCAACTAGGGAGAACTCCATCCGTTGATCCATATCTTCAACTGTACTATTTTTTCTATGAGTTCTCCTGCACTGCTCTACTCAGATCTACTCAACTTTGCTTAGCTCTGTTGGCTCTGCTAACTCTGCTCTGTTCTGCTCAGCTCTGCTGGATTTGCTTTGCTTTTCTCAACTCTGTTGGCTCTGCTCTTCTCTACTCAACTCTATTGGCTTTGCTCAGCTCTATTGGCTCTCCTCTGCTCAACTTAGCTCTGTTGAACCATGAAGAAGAAGAATTGATCGAGAATGTGTCATACCATTCTCCACTGACTCGAAGTCAGTCTCAGAGTGTGTACCACTGGTCCCAGACTAGTCCTTTACTGAACCGAAGTCAGTGTCATAGTAGGTACAATTCCTACCATTGGTCCTAAACCAGTACTCTACTGACTCAAAGTCAGTCTTAGAGTATGTACCACTGGTCCCAGACCAGTCCTCAATCGACCTGAAGTCAGTGTCATAGTAGGTACAACTCCTACTGCTGGTCCTAGACCAGTATCATTGATCCTAGATTAATGAAGGTCATCCTAACTTAAGGAGTATGGTAGATACAACGATGCATCCATCGGTACTACTATGGTCCCTATCCTCATTTCCCTTCTCATTGATTAGATGAGAGTTATTTCCCATGAGTCTTAGACTACATGGGTAGGTTGCCTCGACAAGAGAACTTAATCAATCCTGTCCTCATAGGACAACTAATAATCCTGCTACATAATCACCATGGAGAACTCATCATCCAGGCCTCATAGGAGAGCTAATCATCCTGCTACACAATCGTCATGGAGAACACATCATCCAAACCTCACAGGAGAATTAATCATCCTGCTACACAATCATCATGGAGTACACGTCATCCATACCTCATAGGAGAATTAATCATCCTACTACACAATCGTCATGGAGAACACATCATCTAGACCTCACAGGAGAATTAATCATCCTGCTACATAGGAGAGCGAATCATCCTGTCCCACAAGAGAGTGAATCATATTGTCCCACAAGAGAGTGAATCATCTTGGTCATAGGAGAGCAAATCATCATGTCCACGGGAGAGCGAATCATCCTTTCCAATAAGAGAGTGAATCAGTTTGCCCCACAAGAGAGCAAATCATCTTGTCCACAGGAGAGTAAATCATCCTATCTACAGGAAAGCAAATCATCCTATCCTAGTGCACATCACCAGGGGAGGGTGAGTCACCCTGTGGTCGTATATTGCTTCAGTGAGAACCACAAGCCCCCAGAGCTCCTAGAGCTCAATGTATAGAACATGGAGGACCCTTGTACAAGGGTCTCTTGACGACTCCAAGTCATTCAGGAAAATCACAGATTTTCTCTTTCCCCCAGGGCTTAGACAAAGTGTAGTGACCTGTACATCATCTCATAGCAATGGAGCTTCCTTACTCATAGACTTACCATATCCTAGATAAGGTAGTATCTGATGTCTATCTTCTAGAGAAATCGTTGAATATGGGATTCCTCAATAATCGAATCCCACCTCTGTTTGTCACAGAGAATCATAGTGGTACAAATAGCTCACTTGAAGAGCTTCCCCAACCAAGCATCTTCATATGAGATCATACTTGTAGATATGTATCCGGTCTCAGCAGTGCTTATAAAAACCGACTTCTGCTTCCTGCTCATCCATGATATCAAATCAGAATCCAAAGAGAAACAACACTAATAAGTGCCTTAGTGATCCTCCACACTGCCTGCCCAATCATCATTTGAAGAATCATGCAATTTCATATTTCCAGTAGTGTATCTCAATCCATGAGAGATTGTGCAATGAAGACATCTCAAAAGATTCTTGGCACTAATCCAGTGAGGTTCAACCAAATATGAGCTCACCATGCTAACCACAAAACATATGTCCAGACGAAAGTTCACCAAAAACATCAACGCTAATGAGTGTATGAGATTCAGAGGCATTTCCCAAATCTGGTCTGACATCACTACCATATAACTTCTGAAAGTTAAGATCCTCAAGGTAGTCATAGGCTTGTAGTTCACCATTCCACATCTGGAATCCAACTCCCTATTACTTCTACAAATGAGAGGGTTTGCACCTGTTAGAAGTAGGTCATCCTCATAAGGTGCTGGTATGAGAGGTCTATCATCCACAACCTTCGGATGGTTTGGATCTATTTCACTCCTAGTTAAACTCAACTTTATTACACAGCTATCGATCCTCTCATACTATGCTTGGGATGTTTTGCTTCAAGCCATAGAGGCCTTTCTTCCACCTGCATCAACGAGATTCCTGATTATCAATCTAAGACCCGTTGGGTTGTTCCAGACTCGTGGACCTGCTACATGAGGGGAATGGTCCCCTTGTAAGGTTCTCCTTCGGTACATCTCAGACATGTACTTTCATGCTCCTTTTGAATTTAAGCATCCCTGTCACCATCTGACTCATAGAACTTTGGTGCTACGTGACAATGGACATGGTCCCCAGTCGATTTCCTGCAATTTGAGACAACCTTGAACTCAAAAACATCTTTGAAAATTCTATTTGCAAACACATACCTTTCCATTGATGAGTGCCACCTTGAAACCTTTGACTTCCATTTCTGAGATGGACACCAAGTTCTTCTTGCAATCAAGTACATAAAAGTGATTTGGGGTTCCTTGGTTTGTTTGAAGAGTTGACCATTTTCTTGATGACCTACATTACCTTTGGACACTCCTTCACATAATGGCCGAACTTACTGTAACCAAGGCATCTGCCTTTCCTTCCACCCTTAGATCCGAGCTTCCCAATGAAATGATCTTTAGATGGGCCATCAAAAACTTCTTCTACGCCATTATGATAATATGTTCTACTGCGACTTCACCCTTTGTGAACTTAGAAGAGAGATGTGGAACCCATTTATCCTTTTGTCTTGTCCCTATTGTCTTTGTTGATTGCTCTTTCACTCTTGCTTGGGAGTTGTCTTCAACTCAGCTCGACACCATGTTAATTTTAGGTATGTTCTATGCTTAGAGAAATTTATTTCAATTTTCATAGTTAGCTCCATATCTTTTCTAGATTAGCAATTAGATCAACCTTAAAGTAAACTGCAGATAGAACATAAACATAAATTGCAGAAGACAAGCCAAGACAAGAGGGCACAAGATGTGGTGCTAACCAGGGACAAACCCCAATGTGGGGAAACCCTTGATCACTTCTTCTTTTATGTTCTTCAAAGTTCAGCAGAGAAAGGGAGAGAGATAGTACATTTACAATAGGAGTCAATCACTTTTACTTTTGATATCGGCATGAGATCAATTGAAGACATATTGCTTCAACTAATTCTCTAAGGTGACTAGTTCACCTATCATAGTGTTGCATCTCATCTATTTGTTGCACATTACCGTGTGACACCTTGATGTACTGTCACCTGTGTTGAACCTTGATGACTGAGCTACTCTCATCTTCATTCTTCTCATCATTTTGCATCTTCCATGGTCTTATTCATCATCAAGCTGCCCATGCTCATGATCTCATTCATCATTATGCTACCCATGCTCATATCATCATGCATCATTATCTTGCCCATGCTCATATCATCATGCTACTTATTATGCTGCCCATGATCTCATACATCATGCTGCCTTCCTTCGAAGACAAATGCTCTGGCTATTTCAACAGTTCCCGGTAGTTCCAGCTTTTCTGGCAGTTCTGGATTTTCTAGCAGTTCCAACAGTGCCGGCATTTCAGGCTTTTCCAGCTTTTCCAACTTTTCTGGATTTTCTGTTATTTCCAGCTTTTCCGGTGTTTCCAGCTTTCTAGTAGTTCTGGGTTTTTCGACAATTCCGACTATTCTGGCAGTTTCGTCAGTTCCAATGTTTCTGGCTTTTCCAACTTTTCTGGCTTTTCTGGTATTTATGGCTTTTTTGGTGATTTGGGCTTTTCCAGCAGTTCTGAATTTCCTGGCAGTTCTGGCTTTTCTGACTTTTTTGGCAGTTCTGGCTTTTCTGGTAGTTCCATCTTTTCTTGATTTTCTAGCTATTCCAGCTTTTCTAGCAGTTCTGTCTTTTCCAGTTGTTCCATCTTTTCCAGATTTTCCAACTTTTCCTTAAGATTTGTCCTCCTACTAAAACCCAAAGACAAGTAGAGAGGGGAAGAGATCCAAGTGTGTGTAGAAATGACTTGAAGTCCTCTTCTATTTATAATACTAAAATGTAGAGGTTGAATAGACATGACTGTTGGGCTTCTGAGCCTACATAAGTTGTTGGCCAACTTAACAATTTGTCCATAACATAAATAAATTTATAAATTCATAAATACTTATCAGAATCAGATGATATTTAGATCAATCCTACACCTCTCAATGAGAGGGATCCAATAAAATATCGCTGCCATAAATAATATGACCCGCATGGAGTTTAGCCCTAGTTGCCAATTTTAACAGGTGGAGACTGCATGTTAGCTGGTGAATATATCACCTTCATCGGTGTTGGATGATAAGACTCCATAAGAAGTATGGACTAGTAAGAAACTCTCTCTTTCACATCTAAGGGTATTTGGATGTGATGCATATGTACATGTTCCAAAGGAGAAAAGAACCAAGTTGGATAGTAAATTTGAAAGGTGCATCTTTATTGGGTATAAGGATGGTTTAAAAGGTTATAAGCTTTGGAACCCAGAAACAGGGAAGGTTGTGTCACGGGGGCATCACTCAATGAACCTCTGACAAATCACGTGCATTTGTGGCATATTAAACAAAACCCTTAATTTAACTACATATTGGAAAATACTCCTAAAAATCACATTATTTAACCCCCTACCAATATGAACCCAATATACCTTCGCAATTTAAAAACCCTTACTTTCACTAGATATTGCAGGTAACCATTTTTTCATTAACATTTTTTATACCCCTTTATATTTTTTCATTAACTTTAGGCTCCATTTTTTATACCCGCGAATATAGAAACCCTCTACCCCCTATATATCCCCCATTATATTATGTCATTTTTTCCTCAATAAATACCCCCCAATATGAATCCACGTGGTATGCAATTTCTCCCCTAGTGAAGCCCTCGTGGGTTGTGTACAATCGTGATATGGTGTTTATAGAGGTGAAATATGTTATTAATCATGAATTCTTACCAAAGGAACCTGAGAAGATAGAGTTTGAGCTAAAGGAAAAGGAATCATACTCTACAACTGAAGAGGAATCAGAAGATGAAGAGCCACAAACTCCAGTTGTGAGAAGATCAGGTCGAGAAAGAAGGAAACTAGAAAGGTATAGTTCAACTACTTTATGTTCAAAATTTTCTTTATATACTACTGATGATGATCCCAAAACTGGTAGGGAAGAATTATATTCTGAGGATGGAAAACTATGGAAAGATCACATGGTTGATGAAATGGCATCTTTGCAAAAGCATGAGGCTTGGGATCTGGTGGAGTTGCTGGTTGGAAGGAAACCCATTGGAAGAAAATGGGTGTTTAAGAAGAAGATGAATGCAGAAGGCAAGGTGGAGAAATACAAAGCTTGATTGGTAGTAAAAGGTTAGTCCTAGGTGATGGGAATTGATTGTGGTGATATTTTTTCGCCTATTGCGAAGGTAGGTTCTATTAGATTACTTTTATTTGTTTCCACTACTTTTGATTTTGAAGTAGAACAAATGGATGTGAAGACAACATTTCTTCATGGGGATCTGGAAGAAGAGATCTACGTGAAGCAACCTGAAGGCTTTGCAGTGAAGGGTAAGAAACAATTGGTATGCAGGTCAAAAAAGTTTATGTATGGGTTAAAACAGTCACCAAGAATGTGGTATCAGAAATTGGATGCATACATATGGGGACTTGGCTTCACCAGAAGAAAAGAAGATCACTGTGTGTATTTTAAAATAATTAGTGACCGTGTTATTTATTTGGTCTTGTATGTGGATGATATGTTGTTGATTGGAAATAACAAAGAAATTATCCAAGAATTGAAGACCCAATTGTCCACCAAATTCGACATGAAAGATGTTGGTGCTACAAAATATATTTTGGGCATGGAAATTAAACGAGATCAGGTAAAAAGGAAGCTCTAGTTAAACCAGAGGAAGTATGTTGAGACAATATTGCAAAGGTTTAATATGGAGGATAATGTTGAAGGAAAGGTAACTGGGTTCAATCTTCATAAATGTACCTTTGATATTTGTATTTATTCAAGAAAAGAAATGTTATTTTTATAATATATCTCAATGCATTTCTGGCTCATTTAAATAGGTCTAGCACTATTTAAAGTGTTATAAGTGAGTCAAATAGTCAAAAGAATAAGTTGAAGTCCTTAAGGGCATGTTACACCTTATTTGTATATGTATTATGCTCAAGAGAAAACCTCCAAGCAAAGTGAAAAGTATCCTCCAAGTAATGGAACCATCAAGAAGCTCATCCAAGCATACAACTCCACCAAAGAAACATTCAAAGTCTACTATACAAGTCGGCATACAAGCAACAACCAAGTTAACCTAATGAACAGTAAAGTCGGCCTAAAAATGAGGGGCATACCAATATTTATAAAGGTTGTCCACTCCTCATACAACGTACAAAAAGAGCTCTAAAATAAGAGGAGGAGAATGAAGTAAGACAAAGTAGGAAGGTCTCCAAAGGCAACAAGGACAAAGGGAACACCACTAAAGTCTTCAATTTTGTTCCAAGGGCTGCTGCAGTCACACATACAGAAATCTTAGAGTTATCCCTGCAGGTAGGTCAACAGTAAACTATACCCACTCATATACCTTCAGTTGGGGCTGAAAACTAGGCCTACAAGGCCTACTACTCTAATGTTGGAGAAAGACCCTCAAGCGAAAATGAAAGACACTCAAGCAATAAAGGAAAGAGGCTACAACAACAAATACACAGTCACACATGCAATAATTTAGGGCTATTGGATAGTCACATACAGTATACACCTACACTTTGAAGAAGGAGCTCATTTGGTGAAGAAGGTGAAGGAATCATCATATGGAAGGGTTCTTATCAAGGTTTTTTCTCTAGAGAAAGTAAAACAAGGTTTACTAACAAGTTAAAAAAGTAGATCTAAGTGCCAGAAGTAGGAGGATCTTTTTGTCAGGGTTCTATGGTTTAGAATTGATCAATAGAAGTTTCACTAAGAGAAATTCACTAAAAGTTTTTCCTCTTAAGAGTAGAGAGGTTTTGACTCTGGAAGAGAGACAACATCTTGTGTTCTTATTTTTATGTTTTGGTAGCAGTTTGATGAAGTACACACATATGTGTTAATAAGAAGAAGAAGAAACATAAGCTAATAAGAAAAGTAAAAAGATCCAATTTTTTTTATCAAGTAACGAAGAATTTCACTACACTACTTTGCTATACTCTTCAACTAATAGTAAACCGATGAAGGTTACTATTCCATTCGGTGTAAATTTATCTATTGAACAATGTCCCAAGGCTCAAGAAGAGGAAGAGGACATGTCCTGTGTTCCATACACAAATGCAGTTCGTAGCCTAATGTATGTAATGGTCTGTACTAGACCAAACACTGGACATGCAATGGGAGTATTAAGCAAGTTTATGTCAAAAACAAGAAAGGAGAATTGGACATTAGTGAACCAAGTTTTCAGGTATTTACATGGCACTAGTGATTGTGGTCTATGCTACCAAGGAAGACCATGATTGGATAGAGTTATGGGCATCTGTGGATTTGTTGATGTAGACTAGGTTGGAGATTTGGATCAGAGAAGATCTACAAGTGGGTATGTATTTAACCTATTTGGAGGTGCAATTAGTTGGATGAGCAAGAGAGAGTCTGTAGTGGCACTTTTAACTATAGAGGCAGAATACATGGCAGCCACTCATGCAAGAAAAGAAGCAGTTTGGCTGCAGAGATTGTGTTCAAGTATGGGGTTGGTAGAACAAGCTATAATGATAGACTTTGATAGCCAAAGTGATTTTTTTTTTGCAAAGAACCCTTGTTTATGATTCAAAGACAAAACACATTGATGTCCAGTATCACTTTGTGAGGGATATGGTTGAGGACAAAAAGCTGTTGCTAGTAAAGGTGGACACTTTGAAGAATGATGTAGATGCATTGCCGAAATATTTGAGCACTAAGAATTTTTCTTGGTGTAGAGAAATAATGGGCATTGCAAGGATGGACCATTGACTAAGCTCTCCTATGGCTCCTTGTGGAAAGAAAACAACAATTCAAAGAATGTTGGGTGTGTGTTATATTATTAGCATGACTAGCCCCACACACTATTAGGTGGGTGAACATACCTATGGTTTTGTGCATGTTTTTCACACATGGTTTTGGGCATGATGGTTTTTTTGCCATGGTATTTTGTATATCTAGACAAGGAAGCTACAATTATGTTCTAATCCAGGGTTAATGGATTGTGATTTAAGGATGCTTTGACATGTATATATATGTATTGTAACATTGAACGGAATATAACGAAAAATCAATCTTGTAGTCCCAGTTTTGGGATCTAGGGGAAATCTTTGTAGATATATGTTTTATGTTTTATGCTTTTTCCATTTTTTAGTTTTTTTTTTTAGAATTTGTATGCATGTAATTTATGTACGAGGTTAAAACCTACAATCACATGTAGAATGTGAAATTTTGTATGGAAGCCTATAGGTCATAGAAGTTGAAAATTCATGAGGAAACTCAAAAGTCATTGTCATTTGTTATAAATAGCTACTCATAACTCAAGTAAAGGGCTTGGATTCTTAGATTGTTTCCTTGGCTTCTCTTATATTGCATAGAAGTAAAATCATGCTTTGGATAAGCACGTTTTAGCTTCATGTTCCACTATTGGATCTACTATTTCATATATGTATCATTGTACTTGGAACCTTTAATTAATAATCAGAAGCTCCTCGATCCAACACTTATTCCTACATGTATCATGAATATAGTAAGACTATTCTTAATATGTTTGTGGTATATGTTAGCATAATAATACTAAGATTTATGAACTATTTCATTTATTAGATATGGATATCGTTGAATGAGTGTTGTTATGATTTTATGATTGTTGTTTATCTTGTGAACTACTTTGTGGGTTAATTAGCATGTCTTTCCAGTTCGGTTGCAAGTCTCTCTTAGGATAGTGCTATTACTTCCCTAATGAGAACCTTGTCTCTTTTTATAGCTGTGGAGGTTTCTTGTGTATTATACCTTTGATTTCACACAAATCTTATGTACTTCCTTCCCCAAACAATTATTATGATCTCTTGTGTAGGTGTTGTAACTAAGGCATACCTCTAAACCATTCACAGTAGTGGCCACACACTATAACTGGATGTGAATCCTACACCAAATGATGTGAGGTCTAGTTGGGACTTTATATCGAGGATATCCCCTATATGTTGGAGCCATCCAACACTGTTAACATATCCATAAGATTTATGTCACTTAGTTGACGAATCATAGTCATAGCTAGAACATAGTGTATTCAAAAAATTATGTTGCAAAAACCCTTAATCCTAGAAAATCTCTTTATTATCAACAACCTAAAATGACCCTTTCCATATCTTATTAATAGTATATGACTATTATTAATTAGTTCCTTGCCTCTTATTCTTTTCTTATATGTATACAAGTTTATTATGGATACATATATATCTATATATTTATCTAGTTATTATAATGGGATCCTATAATGTGTCAAGTGCTCCATTAACATGGTATGGATACATAATTTCCACCTAAAAAAGATTAAATAAATCAATACCAAAATAGATTACTTATTTTTCAATCCAATACCATAATTAGAAACTTTATTCAAGGAATATTATTCTCCTTCTATGAAGAAGGACAGATGACAACTATTCTCCTAATTATCCTATAAGTATTCCTAGCCTAGATTTCTAGTAATTTTTCTTGGAGATAACTATAGAACCCTCAACAATCATGAGCTCCACTTATATTGAATTATTTGCTTGTGTCATGTTTTCCAAAAAAAATTATAATATTTTTCTTTCCAAATGATGATTATAAATATTTTAAGGGATATTAATCAAAACTAAACTACTTAAAGATATGAAATGCCTATGAGTGTAGTATATAATATTAAAAATCAAATTCTTCCAACATTCACTTCTACATTCAATGTGATTCTTAATACATTTCTTATTTACTTCTACATTCAATGTGATTCTTAATACATTTTTTATTTAGGGAACATTGAAATTACTTGTATTTAAAGCTAAAATGTTGCATTCCTTTACACAAGGCTTTGTACTAATAAATAAAATTGATTCTTGATTTTGTGTTTACTAGATATTAAATAATTCAAAGCTTATGTATACTTTGATTTGAGTTTGGCTTGAAAATTGAAAGAGAAGTGAATTTTTCCTCAACAAAAATTCAATGGATCAGGGGAAATGAAATTTTAAATATACATGTTGTAATATTTATGTGAATATGCATGTCAATACAATTTTTTTTTGAATTTCCATTTTGCATGTTCCACCCTGATCCAAAATGGATCCAGTTTTGCCTCCAAATCAAATTCTTCAAACTCAGTTGAAAGTGGGATCAAGTCGATGTGCTCGACAAGATGATTCCAACAGCATAAACAACACAAAAATCTGAGTTCGGATGAAGTAGTTAAGGCCATCAAATTTTCAAGGCAAACTAAGGAAAAAAGTTATAAGAATAGTCAAAGTCAAATTGGTTAACAGTCAATAGTCAACGCTTATGTTAGCAGGACACGTGTTGTCACAGGAATGCGCCACATGTTTTGGATGACATCGACATGGAAGGTGATGTGGTAGTTTTTGATTGGTTGACATGGGCCAATCTGGTGCTAACATGTGGTAGCTCGGATTTGCCAAATATTGGCATGAAAATCCCAAAATTTGGGGGTTAAGGAGGATCGAACCCCTGATCTCCCAGAATAATAATATTTCACCCGATTCTGTTCACTAGATGAGCTATTACATCGCTTGGTTAATGGAGGTATGGATAATATATTTATTAAGGTAAGGTTGGAGCTGCTAGAAAAGGGCCAGATGGTCAGGGTCAATCCCATGACTGCCGGTCCCTTAGCATTAGATGTGTATCATAACCACTAGAATTACACCATAGCTGAAACCATATTATATCGTATCTTAACCATATCAAATGAATCATAGAAATCGCAACAACCAAACCATATTATTTCGTATCTCAAATCAAATATATGCGATATATTCAAACCATGTAAAAGGCCGGAAGAGTTAGGCGGGGGTTTTGATGCGCCGACCTCCCAAACTACATATACCACACATTAACACAATTGCTCAAACCAATATACCAAGCGGTGGAACTTGGTATTCCAGCCGCCAAACATTTTTATATTGTTATGTAGGTGTCGAACCAGACCAAAACCACCACTGCACTTTCCAAGGTGGGTTTTGGTTACAGAGGCGGTTTTTCACAGGAAGAGGTGGTTTTTGACTTTCTGGGGGGTTTGAAGGTCACTTTGGCTAAATATGGTCGAGTTTATACTAATTTGACTTGAAATTTCAAGCTAGACGTAGTGGTGATGTCCATTTACTCATATGAGACTCTGTTTTTGAAATCATGCCCGTAACAACATATTGAAGACAAAATAAAGAGGCTAGCACTGGAAGCGAAAGGACCAAGAGATGTAGCCAGAAAGTATGGTGAACTTCTTTATTAAATTTAGTTGTGTTGATGTGTTTAAAGGTGTCTTCAAATTGTTTATGTGTTTATGTTATTCATGATATTTTCGATCCGTTGCATTAAGTAACATAAAAGAATACACACATAGTCTATAATACTTTTTTCATTAATGGATCAAGTGGTATCAGAGCAGCAAGGTTTTTAAGGTTTGACAAGTTTGTGTGAAGATTTGAATGCTTACTAGGTTGAGGCTCAAATGAGGTGAAGGAGAGCTTGTTGAGGTGAATCCAGAGATTGGAAGGGTCTTTTCACAAAGAGGGATGGTGGATGAAACTCCACTTGGGTTAGAATCCCAATTCTTGTATAGTTTCATGACGATACGTGCCATGGTGGAAGAGATGTATCATGAGCTTAAAAAGGGTAAAGGTGAAGGCACTTCATCACCTAAACTAGACAGAGCAGAAGAACCTTTTCTTTTTACTCCTCCAAATAAATAAGATAAAGGAAAAGGAGAAAAGCCTACTCCATCTCTCCTCCATCATCACCATCACCGTCATCATCATTGTCTTCTTCTCATAAAAATAGTTCTTCTAAGAAGAAGAAAAAGAAAGCCTCTTTGATCAAATTAGATGTAAAATTTAATTTTCCAATTTATGATGGAGAACTTAATGTTGAAAATCTTGATAATTGGATAAGGAAAATTGATGTATATTGTAGGGTGTAGAAAGTTGATTCAGAAAGAAAGAAGATCCAGCTTACTAGCCTTCTACTTGGAGGAACCACACTTGTATGGTGGGAAGGAAAGACACAAGAAGATCTCCAAAAGCATGGTAAAATAATTTCAAATTGGAATGAATTTGTTTCTGTTATTAAATTTTTTTTTATCCATTGGCTTATATGCAAAAAAAAATGATGAGTTGGTAAACACTACGTCAATTAAAAGGTCAAAGTGTTCAAAGTTATACTTAGGAATTCCATAAGAGAGATTTAACACTAGGCATTTCATTGGACTCACCAGAAACATTGTTAAAATACATAGATGCTCTTCATAGTTATTTGAGGCATACCATAGTTAAGTTTAATCCAACTAGCTTATATGATGTATCAGTTCAAGAAACTCATCTAGAAGCTAGAGGTAAAAATGTAACCCCAGATGTTGGGAAATCATCCAAACCTATTGAAGGCAAGAATAAAGGCAAGATAAACTTAAGTGGAAAGTGAAGAAAGCAAACACTGTGAAGAAGGATAAACCTTCATGCACTCATTGTAAGAAGGAAGGACACGATGAGGCACACTGCTGGTCATTTCATCCGGAATTGAAGCCTAAGAATTTTGGAGGTAAAGAGCGAAAAAAGTACTTGGGATCAGATTCAGGTAACGAGACAATGGTTACAGCTACAGGTATAAAAGGTAAAGATTCTAAAGC
Organism: Pinus taeda; assembly: GCA_000404065.3. NCBI lineage: Eukaryota > Viridiplantae > Streptophyta > Pinopsida > Pinales > Pinaceae > Pinus > Pinus taeda. The sequence goes on along the minus strand of APFE030759199.1, from coordinate 79,142 downwards.
ATCTACAAGTACTTCTTCAAATTCTGTTGATAATGTAATGATGATAGGAAAAGAAATGAGCTATTTCACATAAGGGTAATTTCCAAGCATACTAAAATTGATACTTTATTTGATAGTGGGTCACAAGTTAATTTGATTTCTAAAGAAACTGTAAAGAAGTTGGGTCTAGAAACAAAACCTCATAAAAATCCATATCCATTAGGTTGGGTGTGTGATGAAACTAAGCTACAAGTTAGGAAACAATGTAAACTTTGTTTTGCTATTGGCTCAAAGTTTGTAGATGAGGTTGAGTTAGACATAGTCCCATTAGACATATGTGGAATTGTGTTAGGAAATCCATACTTGTATGATAGAAATGCTATCTTCTATAAAATTGAAAATAAGTATCAACTCACTAAGGATGGAATTGAATATATTGTAAGGGCTCATAAACTCAAAGATAACTTCTCTCTCATAAATTCTAGACAGATGAAAATAATTGTAAATGCAAGTAAACAATTTTTACCTATGATTGTAAAAGAAAAGGATATTGATAAATCCGATGCATTCCAAGTTTTTAATCCTAAATAGAAAGCATATCTACTTAAAGTTGTTTTTGATTATGATATTCTGTTTCAAGAGCCTAAAGGGCTTCCACCTAAGTGAGAAATAGAACATGACATTAATTTGCAGCAAGATGCTCCACTACCTGACATTGGAATGTACAACTTATCAGCTCTAGAGAATGAAGAATTAAGGAATCAGGTACAGAAGTTGCTCGATCAAGGGTTTATTCGACCAAGCACATCACCATGCGGATCACCTATTGTGTTAGTTCGAAAGAAAGACGATTCATCGAGAGTGTGCATTGATTTTAGAGCATTAAACAAAATCACAATAAAGAATCGTTATCCTCTTCCTCTTATTCATGATTTTTTAGATCAGTTAAAAGATGTAGTTTACTTCTCTCAACTAGACTTGCGAAGCAACTATCATTAGATTAGAGTTGTAGAACAGGATGTGTTACACAGCAATTTGTCACCATCCCTGTTACCCCTCTCCCGCATCTTGGAGGACTCATTCTGGGACCTGTGAGAAGTGACATGACATGCAAACACTTGCATTAAATTCCCCTAAGCATGAACTTCATTTTCCATGAAGACATCCCCTGCTAAAAACCCATAAAATAGCCCTTTTTTCATTGGCGCGGTTTCACAGTGCAACACTTGCGCCAATGGGGGAGATCCTCTAAAGAGGGCGCGCCAGTTGGTGCTCTGTCACAGAGTCACACTCGCGCCAGCCATAATAGGTGATGTTTTTTAACAAACCAACAGCAGAAGATTCATCCTAACCAACTCCTGGACTGAATCTATTTTGAGTTGGGAGGTTTGGCTTCGAATCTCCATAGAGGGGAAGTGGTTTGCCACCTCTCATGGAAACTTCTTTAGTGATAAAGCCAATCCCATGAATATTGTGGATGATCCAAACTCCCCCTCCTCTATCTATAAAAGCTTGTCCATTTTCCTTAGGCAAGCTAGTTCTAGAGATTGAGAATCGTCAAGTTATCAAGAGTTTCATGCTGCAAGAGCCTTCTTCATTCCCATAAGGCTAAATCTAAAGTAAGGAGATTCTTGTCCAAGTAACCAAGGAGAGATAGGCTTGTTCCCCATTCCAAACAAGCTTTGCAAGGCATGTGTTGCTGATCACCCAGCCAAAGGAGGATTTGATGTCAGAACTTGGTTGTATTCTTCTTTGTTTACCAATAATAATAAACGACTATCATTATGGTTCCACTCTTATTGTTTTTATAATGATGTTTGAGTTATATCCTTTCTGACTGATATATAGTTGCATCTCTTGGATTTTATGCTTGTATTTGTGTTGTTCTTTGCATGTGCAGGTGTCCGTTCATGAGGATTGTGGGGATTGTGACTAGCTAGAGTGAAAGAATGGGAGTGATGACTCTTCAACAAATACTAGCATTGGATTCGAGGTAGGCCCTCATCATCGGTCTTAAATTTGCAATTAGGAACCTGCGTGTTAGCGTTGTTTGTTTGATTGTTTCTAGACCCATTAGGCTAGTGGAATCGCCTCTGTCCACAGAGGGGATTTACCTCCACAACAATTTGGCGACTCCACTGGGGAGTTGGCTTTTTGCCTTGTTGCTTGTTTTGTCTTGTTGTTTGATTTGTAAACTTTAGACGGAGCCTAAAGTAGGACCAAATAGCCTTCGAAACGCTATTGCTCTGCATTAGCAAAGTAGATCAATGCCACTTCAGTCCATCTCTGGTTTGGTTTACGAACTGAACGGCTTGGAACTTGCCTTGTTTCTTGGTTGTTTCTTGGTTTCTCCTGCTTGATTAGCTTTCTGGGTTGAATCCCTGTGTTGCATCTTGCCCCTTGGTATACCTGGGTACTGTTGACCTAGCCTTGGCTCTTTTGTTTTTTATTTTTCCATAGAAAACTCAGCTGGCGCTTGTTTATAGCATTACATTTGCGCCAGTTGGCGCAAGTTGCAAATTTACAACCCGCGCCAATCCCTGAAAGGCGCTAGTTGCAGCCTGACAGTCGCGCCAGGCCTGGGAACTTTTGAAGTTTGCTTGGCTGTGAGCCTTCTGAGATTGGTTTTTGTCCTGAGTACCTTTTTCAGACTACTTGAGTGTGTTGGAGTGTGATTTGACTGGCTTTGATTGTTACCCTTTGGGTGTTTGCTTTTTTTCTATCGATTTCACGTTTCTAGTGCTAGGGCATCTAGTGGCTTTGTGTGTCGAGCCTTCCTTAGGTGTTTTTGGTCTTCTATCAGTCCAGTCGACTCTCTGATTGCTCCCTTGCACTTGTTTGGTGGTTTTTAATCATTTTATTGCGTTATTTGGGTGACTTGCTTCGTTTTCACTTGAATTCCGCTTTGTCTCACTTTGAGCCTAGATTACACGGCTCATTGGTCTCTTTGGGATTTTTCTTGTTATTTGGAGGTTTGCTTGGTGATTTAGGGAATTGAATGTGCTTGTATTGAATAGAATCTGTTTTTCATCATTTCTCAAAGTTGTTTAGTGCATTTTTCCATAAAAAAAAAAAAAAAATCTCTTTTGCTTTGTATTAGTTAATGAGAATTAGAACTTTTCATTTGGATTAGTGATTAGTGATCTTAAAGAAAAGTTTGTTAATTTTCCATTAGTTGCATTAGGGAAGTTCTTTTTTGTTTTGTGATCACTTCGTTTGCGTGAAAGCTCTTGAACTCTCTTGTAACTAGCATTCATCGAATGAAATGACATATTTTCGCATATAGTTTGCATTTAGGGAATTTTGAGACATTACATACGGTAAGGCCTGAAAACTGAAACATAATCTAAGATCAACCTTAAAATAAATTGAATGAATCTAACAACGCATTGGAACATAAAGCACACTTTTTAGAGGTCTAGGCTAGAGACGTACTCCAGCGTCGTTAAACCTAGTCACTTTTGTTTCCACTCAAGGTAGGGTGATTCCTCCTTTTGTGACTCAATAGTGGTCTAGTACGGACTTGTGCTCCCATGTACCGTCGAGTATATGGGGAGACTCCACTAGGTTATCATCCTTTGTCCATAGGAATCCATGTCTGCCACCTTACGACCCATAACGCACCAAACACAACATTCGGGAAGATTGACTGCCGTACGGAAAGTCTTTGGTTTTCATACGATTGCTAATGTGTATATGCAGTTTTACGGATTGTCTGGTAAACCTTTTTCCTAGTTCTCCAGAGTAGTCACTTTTGATCCTTTTTAGACTCCCTAAAAGAAAAGGCTCACCTGAGCACTTGTCACTTCAGGCTCGTTAAACATTCGAAGGTGACTAGAGTCATCTTTTGGTCCTTTTCTCGACTCTCTAAAGATGAAAAGGTCAAGTTATGTCCTTGTGTCTAAAAATTAATTTACCCGCGATCACATGCCCTATTAGATTCTATTTGTTGGCCATTTGATTGTGTGTCTTGGCTCTTTTTCAGCCCCATGTGTGATTTTCAATTTTGATGGCAACTTTTCCAGAGTTCACCAACCCAAGAATCCCCTCTGAAGGGAATCCTAGTCATTTTCCTCCTTTTGGGAATGTTGGTGCTCCTTACATGGCAATGTTGTCCCTTCCTGGGTTAACTGTTGGGTTACCTGTTTGGTTGTTCTCAACCTATGTGATCCCTAATGTCTCAACTATTGGTCAATTAGTTCCTCCACTAGAACAACATCATGTTGATTCCAAGGTTGACCTCTCCTCTTCTTCGCCCGTTTCTACATATTCATCTTCTACTTCGCCTGGTGAAAGTCTGGCTTCAAGTAACTAGGTGGCTAAGAAGAAGAAGAAGAAGACGAAGAAGAAGAAGTTGCCTAAGCGAGAGGCTAAATGTGCAGCTGCTGCCCCAAGTACAGCTCAGGTAGGAACTCCTTCTGCTCCTCCGCAGAAGGTTACGTTTCCCTGTAAATTGTGCAAGGGAGACCATCGTCTCCGTGATTGTCCTGGCCTTCCTAAGGTCTTAGAAGTATTGTCTCACGATCCGACCTACCCCTCATCGCCATCTGGAGCTCATGGCGATGCTACCCTACCAGTTGGTAATGGTAAGAAGAACGGGAAGATTTGATTCCCCTGTAGGCTATGTGAAGGCAACCATCCCCTTCACCTTTGTCCACTCATGGATAAAGCTTCCGCTGTTTTGGAAAGTCTTACAGCTTCTTCACCCCAACTTCCTGTTGGTTATCAGAGGCTCTCTTCAGATCCTCTCCCTGTGGACAAAGAGATTGCTTTAGATCTTTCTCTTGTCCATCCTCCTCTTTCTGAACCTAGTTGTGCTAAGTCTGTTCCAGACCAACCATTGGTCGGAAAGAGTGTCGATTCGGGTTCACCACCCGTCGATCACTCTGTTTCGAAAGAGCATCATGCTCATGTTCTTATCATCTCGTCGGATTCTCCTGAGTCTGAAAACAACTCTCATATCCCAGCTGATCCCGAGAGTCATTCTTCAGAGCAGGGGGGCAATCATATGATTCCCCCACCAAGTAGTTCAGTCATTTCCTTCGATTGGAGTCACTTGACTACTTTCTGCCTTCCATCCCATGTGCCTTTCCAGATTACAGTACATGCCTATGATAAGGTAGTACCTGGCACTGTCTTGGATGAGGGTGCATCTGTCAGTCTTATGCCTTCCACTACTTGGCAAGCTTTGGGCTCCCCACAGCTTGTGCCGACCGCACAAAATCTGATGGCGTTTGACGGAGGAACCAGTCAATCATTGGGGATCTTGCCACAGTTCCCTATTACTTTTGGAGGCAAAACCATCTATATAGACGTACTGGTTACCCAAGGTGCTTTAGATTTCAATCTTCTCCTTGGTCGTGACTATGTTTATGCCATGGGGGCCATTGTCTCTTCACTTTTCCGTGTGGTTTACTTTCCACATGACGGAAGAATCGTGATTATCAATCAATTATCATTCTTTAGTCCCCTAGTGCCTCTTGCGCAGTTGTCATCCCCTCCTGGTTTTTATCCACCGGTTGTATCTACCCCACCGCAGGTCAACTACGTGGCTACTTATCCCGTGCCTGTATCCAGTGATGCCGCTGTCATGCATAGTGTCTTGGGGGCATTGGGTCCTAACTTCCAAGACGTTATCCTTCCACCAGGAGTGGCACTCTTGGAAGAAATGAATTCTTGTTCATTATGATGAAGTTCGTTCGGAGCATAGTTCACTTTCCTATGTCAAGCTCCTTAAAAAATGAAACTAGGTTTGGTCGGAGCATGGTTCGCTTTCCTATGTCAAGCTCCTTAAAAAATGAAACTAGGACTGGTCGGAGCATAGTTCACTTTCCTATGTCAAGCTCCTTAAAAAATGAAACTAGGTCTCTTTGGAGAATAGTTCGCTTTCCTATGTCAAGCTCCTTAAAACATGAAACTAGGTCTGGTCGGAGCATAGTTTGCTTTCCTGTGTCAAGCTCCTTAAAAAATGAAATTGGGTCTGTTCGGAGCATAGTTCGCTTTCCTACGTCAAGCTCCTTAAAAAATGCAACTAGGTTTGTTCGGAGCATAGTTCGCTTTCCTATGTCAAGCTCCTTAAAAATGAAACTGGGTCTGGTCGAGCATAGTTCCCGATCCTGTGTCAACCTCGTTAAAAAATGAAACAAGGGTTATGAGGATAGTTCTTTTACTGTGTCAACCTCATTAAAAAATGAAACAACTCCCTTTCCCAATCAAGTCTTTGATTAAGATCTCGTAAAATACCAGTTGAGTCTTTCGAAGATCTCGAAAGTGAACCTTCATTCCATCCACTTTGTTGAATGCAATGAAGCTTGGGGGGCGTGTACCTCGTTTTGCGTCTGTCGTTATGCTGGGGGCATGTGAACTTATAACAAGCATAGTTTTTTGTTTCAAGCTTGTGTAAACATGAAACCGAATCCAAGAAGAGTTCTCCATGGTTCAAGCTTGTGTAAAAATGAACCCATACCCATTTTACATCTCGTTATTGTTGTATTTATCTGCTAAATTCTGTTAGATGAGCCTTGGTTGTTTTCATCCCATCGCTACCATCCCTTTGGCTGATCATATGCTTTCACTTGCTTGTTTTCCTTTCCTGAGGGACCGCAGTTAAGAGTGGTTTTGTTAGCCAGTCTCTTAACCATTACATGTTTTGAGCAGTTATCCCATTGCCAGAACCAGTTGCTACCTTTTATACCACTCGTTCCTCTAGGATGAGTCACCTTTAATGGAGGTCTTCTTTCATCTCTTTTCTGACCTTTTAAAGATGAAAGGATTGCCAAGTTATTCCTCTTGACTCGTTAAATGTAAATAAGAGGCAGTCATCTTTAAACTCTTTTCTGACTGTGTAAAGACGAAAAGATCGTCGGGCCCTTTTCATTTCAGGCTCGTTAACGGTTACGAAACGACATGGTTTCGGTCACTTTTTTACTTTTTCAGGTCGAAATCACTACTTATGAAAAGTACTCCTCGGTCGTAATGATCGGGCGGTTCTTTCGAGCATTGTTTTATACTTTTTCGGGCTTGAGAGACACAACTTTACGAAAAAGGACACCCTTGGAGTTTCCTTCCTTTGTCAAACTCGTTAAAACTTAATGACATCAGATTCCATTGAAATGACGCCTCACAAGCATATGCTATCCTCGTCACACTTGTCATAAAAAATAATCGGGGTACTCGCCAGCAATGGTGGGGAAAATGGAACCACAATTATTGTCGTGTCGGTAGTATGTCGCTCTTGAACATGGCACTTGTCTGCATTCGTGTCTGGGTGGGGACATCTCATCTTGTTTTTACACTTGCCTCTGTGGGTTTGGGTTATCCTGTTTGACCTCTCATCTGCTCATTGCCTTATCAGCATGACCCCTGATCATTTGATGTCAAATACTACCAAGTCCACTATCGTGCTGCCAATATGTTCAAGAGAAGTTGACCTCTGAAAAATACTCAACCTCCCTCTGATACCTCACATAATCCTGATTCACAAACATCTTATCCTTCTTTGTCTCGTGTCGATGATGTGGGAAACATTATGGCCTACCTTCGATTGAGGTCACTTCCTGTCGACTTCAGCTCATTATCGAGGAAGTTGACTTAGAGACTCCCTTCATGTGCCTTGGAGCCTGCATGCCTCAATGGCAGGTTCTTCGTGTTTGACGTGAGGTTTTCATTATTAGCCTCTAATCGAATGATTCTACAGGTATTCAACGCCGGCTCACTGATTCGCACACCTTAGATTGTACCTATAGTACCTTGAGGACCATTGTCATTATTGGTGGTAACTCTCACGTCTGTTAACGGTTTTCATCATTGACTGGTAACCAGACGATGTTCTTGCATGTTCGACTTCGACTTCCATATTCGCATGCTCGAACTTGTACTTTGTTTGGGTCGAGATGGAGTGCAAGACCCTCGATTTTGTCTGTTGAGATCCAGGTTGTGATTTTGTGGATTATTATGATCATTACATGACTCATTCACTGGATGGCTGCGACCATGCTTGAGTCTGTTTATCAATCCTCACTGGATGGCTGCATCCATACCTTGGATCTAGATTCTTATGTACTCTGATATGGATGGCTGCGCCCATACCACATATATCATGTACTTGAGATATCAGTTGTACTTCTCCACACAGGTTTTCTGGCGGCAATGCTTTCGGTTGGACATGTTCTTATAAAGCATTTCACCCCTCCCTCTCTCTCGGGCCTCATGCTTTAGGGGGCATCTGTTACACAACAATTTATCACCGTCCCTGTTACCCCTCTCCCGCATCTCAGAGGACTCATTCTGGGACCTGTGAGAAGTGACATGACATGCAAACACTTGCATTACATTCCCCTGAGCATGAACTTAATTTTCCCTGAAGACATCCCCTGCTAAAAACCCATAAAAACAACCCTTTTTTCATTAGCGCGGTTTCACAGTGCAGTACTCGTGCCATTGGGGGAGATCCTCTAAAGAGGGTGCGCCAGTTGGCGCTCTGTCACAGAGTCGCACTCATGCCAGCCATAATAGGTGATGTTTTTTAACAAACCAACAGTGGAAGATTCATCCTAACCAACTCCTGGACTGAATCTATTTTGAGTTGGGAGGTTTGGCTTCGAATCTCCATAGAGGGGAAGTGGTTTGCCACCTCTCATGGAAGCTTCTTTAGTGATAAAGCCAATCCCATGAATATTGTGGATGATCCCAAATCCCCTTCCTCTATCTATAAAAGCTTGTCCATTTTCCTTAGGCAAGCTAGTTCCAGAGATTGAGAATCGTCAAGTTATCAAGAGTTTCATGTTGTAAGAGCTTTCTTCATTCCCATAAGGCTAAATCTAAAGTAAGGAGATTCTTGTCCAAGTAACCAAGGAGAGAGAGGCTTGTTCCCCATTCCCAACAAGCTTTGCAAGACATGTGCTGCTGATCACCCAACCAAAGGAGGATTTGACGTCAGAACTATGGTTGTATTCTTCTTTTTTTGTCAATAATAGACGACTATTATTATGGTTCCACTCTTATTGTTCTTTGTAATGATGATTGAATTATATCCTTTCTGACTGATATATAGTTTCATCTATTGGATTTTATGCTTGTGTTTGTGTCATTCTTTGCATGTACAGGTGTCCATTCACGGAGATTGTGGGGATTGTGACCAGCCGGAGCAAAGGAACGGGAGCGTTGACTCTTCTACAAATACTAGCGTCAGAATCCAGGTAGGCCCTCATCATTGGTCTTTAGTTTGCAATTAGGAGCCTGCGTGATAACGTTGTTTGATTGTTGCTAGACTCGATCTGGGCTAGTAGGGATCGCCTCTGTCCGTAGAGGGGATTTACCTCCATAACACAAGTAAAAAAAGTTAATAAAGGAAAAAAAATAACCATGGATGATGGGACACTTATTCCAAGCTGAATGTTGGGAAAAATCCTAATGATGGGGATCACTTGTGATTTTTTATGGCTAAGGAAATTGGTAAAGGAAATGGCTAAGGATTTGGAAAGGAAAAATGGCATTTTTGGCACATTTATCTATGAAAATAAATGGAAATTAGGAGAAAAGTGAGGTGAAAGGTTGCAGGTTTCATGAGAAAAAATAAGGAAAACAATGGAAATTGAAGAATATAGAGGCCTCATTCATAAAAAGGCTTATTAGGATCAGTTAGCAAGCTTTTGCTAACATTTTGTCAGTTCAGTGTTGGAGCTCTCCCATTATTCTCTCTCTCTCTCTCATACTCTTGGAGACTTAGAGTTTTCTTGGAGCACTCTTGGTGGAAGTGGCATACTTGGATTCATGGAGCAATAAGGCAAAGGAAGAGAAGGAAAGCACAAGAGGGAATTTGGATCATAAGCTACATCATATTTTCTTATAAGTACTGAGTTGCATGTATGTTTCCTTCACTAGTTTTAGCATGCATGACATATGCATGTGGTTTGTTGGTTGTGATTGTCATTGGCATGGAGGATGGCCAGGATTGATAGTGGATGGCCTAGCCTTGCTATTTCCTGGATAGCCACAGTGATTGTGGATTTATTTTCATTGTTGTGTTTTTGGTTGGTTCTCATGTTTCCTTAGCTTGGGTTGAGTTACTAGTCTCTTAGCCTTGGTTGGAAAAACGCTTTGGAGCCCTAAGACAACTTGGGTTGAGTTACTAGTCCTGTAGCCTTGGTTGGAAAAAAGTTCTAAAACCCTTGGTGGGTTGAGTTACTAGTCTTGGAGCCTTGGTTGGAAAAACGCTCTAGAGCTCGATAAAAGCTATGGGTTGAGTTACTAGTCCTTGAGCCTTAGTTGGAAAAATTCTCTAGAGCCCTGGAAGGTTTGGATAAAGACCAATATGATGATGGTTTTGTGATTTCCAACCATGAGGTGGAATCACTATTTGATGGGTTGAGATGGATGGCCTCTGGAAGCCCTAGATGAGTATTGATTGAAGTGTTCTATGAGATCCCACATTCATGCTTGGAATATGGCATGAGGGTGAATGGTTGAAGAGAGATTTGGCTCAGCCATTCTATGGTCGGGTGGAATGTGGAAGTCCCATCCCGAGTTTGGATTTTTCATAATTAATGAAAGGATATTTGTCCTTGTATTTCTATGAGCATTTTGATGGATTATATGTGGTCCATATGGATGTACTTTAATTAGTATGTTTGTTGTTATTATGCTGGTTATGTTTGTGTTTTATGACAATAGTTGTGTATGGATTTCATCATGTTTTTACTTTTACTTGAATGATCAATGTATCTATGGCCTAATGGATGGAATTGTAGTTGATGTGTTGAGCCATCAATGGTTCTTAGCGATTCTCAGCTAAGTATGAGAGCTCTATGCTCAAAATTGTTTTTTGCACTTGTAGATTATATATTCTTAATATGTTTGATGAAATGGTTGTCATGGCTAGTAGGGGTCCAATCAAGGTTTCATTCAGGAATTTTCTTTAGTACTGTCATTTCCATGTGAGAGAAAATTTGGGATTCTGGACGTTTTCATGCCTATAGCAAAAGAGCGACTGAGGCCTAGGTTGTCCAAAAGTTCAGTGGGACCCAAGGGCAAGTTGTCTGAAGTGTTGGATTGGTTCTTGAGGGTCTTGAAGCTGACATTGACTGTCTGTATGGTATGTTTCCATCGGTTCCACTTCCTTAATGTGACTTAGGAGGTAAAACCGTATCATAGTGGCCTCTCATCGCATGTTTACCACGGTTGGCCAGGTTCTTGGGTAGATGTGGGAGGAGGGTGTTACAGAGTGGTATCAAAGCATGGTTGACCCCTCAGACTGGATGTGTTATGTGTTGGTCATGCATGCATGTCAATTGCATGTGTGTCTCTCACACTTTCATTCCACATGCTTGTTGCATTTGCATGATGTTGTCATGGTTGTAGTGATGTCATCACGTGAAACTTGAGGTTTTTATTGTGGAATGCAGCTCCTTGAGTGTATGACTGGTTACATGTAGACTTATGTCGCTTACATGTATAGTTGTAGTATGCTCGATCCAGGTGGCTCCAGACACAGGTAGAAGTCCTAGAGGACTTAGGAAGGGTCCTTCGTCACACCCGAACTTGGATCAAGTGGTATCAGAGTGGTCTTTGCGTTGATGTGAATTGCAAGCGTGAAAAATGGAACATGCAGCAACAAAGAATGAAAAAGAAATGTATGAGACCATGCTCAAAAATTCCAAAAGGGTGGAAATAATGTATGAAACTCTACAAAAAGAGATAGAGGAAAAGGAGTGATTGCAACTTCAGTTGCAAGCCACGAAAGAGGCCCTGGAAGAACTAAAGCACACCAACCAGAATCTTCAAACAAAGAATGTTGAATTGACGATGCATCTACAAGAAGAGAAAGAGGAGAAACATAGTTTGATACGACAACTGCAAGCAAAGGATGAGGCCTTGGAAAAGCTACAACATGACCCATGTGAGGTAAAATGTAATTCTCTGAATTCATGTATGTGTCCTGATGATGATTTCGTTTTTTTTGAAAATCATACCACAAGAATTGGCTCCAAACTGTTGAAGAGAATGGGGTATGAAGGAAAAGGCTTGGGCATCAACAGCCAAGGCATTGTCAACCCCATCAAAGTAGAGGAATTATCATGTCAAATAGGACTCAGGCATGTCAGAAAGGTAGTTGGGGAATGCATCACAACAGTTAGTGAACCACCAACAACAGATGATGAGAAACCCTCATCAGTGCTTTCCAAATAGATAGAGGAGGTAAAATATGTTGATTTTCTTTCAGTTTCATCATCACATAGTACGATTTCTATTGGAGATTTGGAGATCCCAATTACAGGGATAAACATGAGGCTCCTTACAAGGACGAGGCACGAGGAGGAAGAAAAACTTGGTGTTAATAACCAAGGCATAACTCAACCATTGGACGTTATGCAGAGACTTCAATTTGTAGGCTTGAGATACACCAAGGGAGAATGCTCGAAGGTGTCAAATGCTTCTGAGACATCGTTGAAATCGTCAAGGAAAGAGAATGATGGGAACACATCCCCATCATCCCATGGCAGTGCCCATGGAAAGGAAAGAGTTGAGGCAATCTCTCAACACCATACTTACACCAGAGATGGAAAGGGAAGGTATAACCAATGTCGACATTCGAATGTTCATTTAGATTATAATCATGTTTTTATAGATGAATGTAAAACATGGTATCAAAAAACATGTACCTTTTGTGGATTACATAACCATACATTTTCTAAGTGTTGGAAAATAATGGCAGCACACAAAAGGATGAGGCGTGAAAGACCCTCTCAACAACAGGTAAAGAAACATGTTAAGTAGATCTGGAGGAAGAAGACCTATTGCGATCATTGTGACAGAAGTGGCCATCAAAGAGCCACTTGTTGGAGGCTCCATCCAGAGTAGCATCTGAAAGACAAAGCATCGGTGCATGAACTAGGTGAAACGATTGTTCGACAAGCAAAACCACCACAAAGGGATGACCCATTCACAACGATAAGTGAAAAATGGTTTCTAGATATGTTAGCTTTTCATGGTTGTGCTTTTGTAAATCATTTGTTGCATTTTAAAATGTAAGAGTGATGATGTGTTTTCCATCACTTGTTCAGCGACAATGATGTCTGGTCTTATTTTGAGTTGCATGATAAACTGTGAAAGTGATGTCATGTTTCCATCACTTTTCAAAGAAAATAATGTTTGGCCTTATCTTTGTAAATCATGTGTTCCGGTGATGATGTGTTTTACATCACTTGTTGGAGCAACAATGATATGTTGGCCTTGTTTTCACAGCTGGGGTATTATATCCATCCTGATGTAAACTTGACCACCGAGTATGTGTTATAAACTCGTGGCAAGTGTGGGATGCTTGGGTCATTAGTTGGTCATGAAATTCAAACATGTAATTTTCAAAGCAATGTACTACAGGTTGCAGAGGTTGCAGGTGTCGACTCATCGCTTCAGGCTCCAAAGAATAATGGTGAAGGGGATGGAAGCGAGACCTTTTTAGGACACTTGTGATGCAAACAAGGTACAAAGAAGTTGCATATTATTTTTCATTCTTTTGGAGGAACAAAAGCTCCTGAGCGGGGAGGATTGATCCAGGTGGATCCAGACTTAAGCAGAAGTCCCAGAGGACTCAAGAAGGGTCCTTTATCACACCCAGACCTGGATCAATGCTTGGTTGCATGTATCATTCTTGTAGGTTTGGTTCAAGTATCATTCATTCATGATTGATCATAGGTGTTTATGTGTCTATGGTCCATATTGAGCTTGAGTGTTACCCACATGTAGGCCACTGTATTGTCTACATTGTGGTTGTGCATTGTCTACATACAATGGTACAGTTTATGTCGTCATGCATAAGGTCATTGTATATGTGGTTATGTATTTCTTATGCATGTTCATGTTTGCATGTGGTCAAGTGTACAGTAATGTAATTATTGTTGTCATGCATGAGGATGTAGTATGTGTTGTTGTTGAGGTCATGCATTGATGATTGGACCCTAGCAAGAATGATGGTTGCATGGTCGTATGCTTATGTTTTATATTTATATATGTTGTCATGATTATGTTATACATGTATCACAGTGATTTGTTGATATTGCAGATAAGGTATCGTCCCCGATCTATACTAAGGTATGTTGGATTATGGTGATTTGGTTTAGTTGACATGACATCCCTTATAGGAAGAAATATCAAATGGCTAGCAAGATGGTTGACTACAAAGACTCTCCCTATGAATCTGAAGAGTAGTATGGTGTTGGGAACTCTTCCGATTTGGCAGTTACAATGAGAAGGTTAAAAGAAGAGATAAGGAGTTGTAAGGCATATAATGACATAATCGTATAGACACAGGAAAAGCTAGCAGACGTAAATGTAGTCATCCTTCAGAGCTTGTCAGACTTGCAGCAATAGGGACCACGTCAGATCAGCTTTGAGCAGGAGGATAGAACTAATGGGGAATATGATAGTTGGTCACATGGTGGTCACAGGTCAGATAGAGATGACACAATTAGAGATTGTATATTGTTGGAAACTCCAAATAGGAGAGGGGATAGACACAGGTATTATTCCAGTTCCGATTCAGATAGGCATCATGATCATCATTGTTATCATCCTTACAGGAGGAGTGATAGGGGATATTTTCCAGATGAGTTTAAGAAAGAAAAACCACCAACATTTGACGGAGAAATGAAGAAACTGCAGGATGCAAAGGCATGGTTGCTTGGCATGAGGAAATTCTTCAGATTGCATGATTATTCAAAGAACATGAAAGGTAGAGTGGCTACATTTAGCCTCAAAGGTAAAGTAGACATTTGGTGGGAAGATGTGAAGAACGTCAGAGGTATACAGGAGGAAGATTTGAATTGGAATGAATTTGAGCAGCTATTCAAAAAGAAGTACATATCAGAGAGATGCTTCGATGACAAAGAAAAATAATTTTATGAGCTAAAGATGGGATCCATGACACATGATGAATACAGGAGCAGGTTCTTGGAGTTTCTAAGGTATGTGCCTTACCTCAAGGAGGAGAAGGTTAAGATTCAGAGATTCACCAATGGGTTACTGATGCCATTCAAAGATAGGATCGAGTTCAATGAGTCTAGTTCATTGGAGGAGGTCATCTGAAAGTTGAAGCATTTCTATGAATAATCAAAGGGTAGATCTGAGACTAAGCTAGACTGGAGAGGTAATGCAAAGAAAAAAGGAAAATGGGACATGAAGCGAGTAAGACCACATGATTTGGGTAACAAGGAGAATGTTTCACTAGCTAAGAGGTTCAATGCATTAGATAGAGGACAAGGACACAAATCTGAGGGGTATAATAAGGAGCCTATGCGATGTTCTACTTGTGGAGGAGATCATCGCAAGGGGGATTGTCCACAATTCCAGAGTGGTAGGCCTAAGATATATAGTGTGCATGAGGCACAAACAATTGGGGATGTTGGTATGAGTATTCCGTGTATCTATGCAGCATTGGATAACAAACATGAAGATCATTAGACATCTATCATTGAGATGGATGGTAAGCATTGTGATCAAGTTATTTCTATTTTGATAGACCCTAGATCTAATTATAGTTATGTTAGTCCTGACTTGGTGGATAAGTGTGGTTTGAGTAAGGAATTGCATGCAGAGTATTGGTTAGTGTAGTTGACTACAGGTATGAAGAAGTGAGTTCATCATTTGGGAAGAGATTGTGCATTTGATTTGAATGGTATGCCTACTATCACATTTGAGTGTATTACCACTGGGATCATACGTTATGTTTTTGGGTATGGATTGGTTGTATCTATTAGTGTTAGTCTTTGTAGCATTCCTCCAGTGATCAAACATGCTTTTACAAAGTGATTTTAAGGTGTCAAGGTCAAATTTTGTCATTTTAGTGAGTCTTCAAGCAAAATTTGGTCACTACGTATTAGGTCTAGGGTTTGCTTTTACTCCTGTCAAAGTTGTCCAAATTTCGGTCCATGTCACCATTCAACTGAGTGCACCATCATTCAAAGGGTTTTCATCATCATGTCAAGTTCCACTGGGTCATTTTACACCTTGTTCATGCTTCAGTTGTGCCTAGGTAAGGTTCATTTCCCTCTCCTAGGGTTTTGAAGCTATTTTCTCTTGGATGGTCAAATCATCAGCAAAACTTGTATCCTGATGTTCATGCACCTTCCCCTATCCTTAATTTACCTTATTAAACACTTCCCATCACTGAGATCCCCCAAATTCCTCATTTTCGCACAAACCCTAGTTTCTTGCTACAAACCCTATTTTCTAGGCTAGGCCTGTGTTTTTCCTTTTTGGACCCCTTCCCCTCACTCAATATTTGAAATTCCACTTTCCTTTGTTTCCTAACATCCCTCCCTACTTCTCAAAATTTCCTCAAGAATTTATAAGCCCCCTATCCCCTTCATTTCTCTTCATTTCGATAAATCCCCTATTCCACACATCGGGATAGGTTTTACTCAAATGATGTTTTTGAGACATAAAAGATGAATTTGGGAAAAATGAGATATATTTTTGTCCACGATAGACCAAGGAAGAAAAACCTCCTTCATTTTTTACACAGGTGTCACGGTTTTCGAGAAATATCAAAAATACAGTTGCCTCAAGAGAATTGATGCACCTCTGACGTGACCTTGGGAAAATCAATATTTCTCCTAGCTTGGTTGGTCAAATGACTTGCTTGATGAGTCAAATGATAACTAGACACAAATATATTTCGAATGAGCTATAATGAGCTCAATTTGGAGTTGAGGAACACCTTGAAAAGTTGACTGCAACAACACTTTTCCTTGAGGCAGCCTCATTTGGCACATTTTGACCAGTCTTGGGCTATTTGACCTTTGACAGTGCAAATGAACTCAAAATTGAAAAATTCAAGTTGTGTTGGAAATTATACTTGATAATATTTCCAACACGCTATCCCGCACCCAATTTGGACACCGAGAAGGCCTCCAAAACTGGTCTGCAAAAAGGCACGACGCACCTGGGTAGTGGCACGATGCATCGGTGGTCCGCACCTTTAACAACGAAAAAGTGTAGTCAGGTCCACTGGATACATGACCATTAGGTGCGGGACCGAAGGTAATACTAAGAGAAAGTACGGAACTAGAAATTTTTGAGCAAAACCAGACTTTTATGCCTAATGCGTCACGCCACCTGGCGCTCGCTTTTTTCTAGGAGCCTCTAAATCACAAAAACTCAACATTTTTGGATTTGGCATGAAGAATTATGCTTTCCTACCTACGGCCAAGAAATTTGGGCAGGTTTTGAACCCTCAAAAAGGTCAAAAACACTCAAAAAATGACCTTACTGCCCCTATTTTGATACATAGGAAGCAGTCTTGGGAGATTTGATTTTTGACAGGGAAAATGAGGGCCAAATTGAAACATTCCACTTGGGTTGGAAACTAGATGGGGAGACTTTTCCAACAATCCTACTTGGAGTTGATTTGGACATAAGAAAGGCCTCCAAAAGTGGGTCTAAACAAGCACGGCGCATAGAGGAAAAATTGCCAGTTTGACCAAGTTTTGCTCTGTTTTTCGTCCATTTTTGGCCAGTTTGACTTTTTCACTTTCTTATTGTCAAATTATGATTTAATTTCATGTACATTGATGGATCATGATGTAAATATGTTTAATTTTCACTTGTTTAGGTAGATTCATAAGTTAAAAGGATGTTTGAAATTGAATGAATCAGTTCCCTTATTTCTAGAGGCATGTTGTTTCATTGCCTGATTTCTAGTTCCTAGTTTAAAATCAGTTGGATCAGCTCCTAAACATGTGAGCTCGACCCCTAGAGGCAAGGATGAGCTATGCTCTATCTATATTATGTATTTTTTCTGTCATTGGCATGGTTGGACTCTTGAGAAAGTAAGGAGCTTCATTGTACACTCATATCAGTATTTTGGCTAAGGAATTGAGACCAGGATTTGCAGTACTCTTTGGGATCCCTGTGGCATTTTTTTTGGTATAGTGCTTTCTTATGTATTTGTGAATTTATTCATGTGTTATGTATATCATTTTCTCTCTTATTTCTTCTTAGCTAAATCAAACAAAAGTGTAAGTAGAATACATTGAAAATAGCAGTGCTCTACTTGAAGTTTTCTTTAGTTTTGATGTTTTCCACTGTTTGGAGAGGATCCATGGTTTCTCTTACCTCTTCGACTCCTCCTCTGTCTGAATCCATCCATCTCACTCGATTTAGAGTGCCAAATTCAGTTTCCTACCTTGCCCCATCGAGATCTCTGCAGGACTGTGCCTCATTCCATGCACCCAAAATCTGCCTTCTCATCTGAGCCAACAACTCATCAATTCATTCAAACAATCTCTTGCACACGTATACCTAGCCTAAAATTAGTAGTTGAATTAGTCATCTCAAGCCTTTAGTGAATATAATTTGCTGAGATAGACCTGGAGAGAGCCCTCTCCTGACCTGGTAGGGCTAGCTACCAGGCTGAGTGTGGTTTGATGTTGGCCTTGGATCCTACCTTTTCAGCCTAAGGTAAATTTAAGCTCTAACATAGTGGCGACTCCACTGGGGAAGAAATTATTTGTGTGTTGGTATTCTTCATTTTATAAACTACAGATAGAGCTTGAAGATTAGCTAGGTAGCCTTCGAAACGCTTTTGCTTTGCATTAGCACAAGTAGATAAAAGCTACTTCAGTCAATCTTTGGTCTAGTTTATAAACTGAACATTTGATCTAAACGATCACCCCAGTACATGAATCATGTTAGATCTGATTGTTGATGGTGGATAGCAGTCAGACACATATGAAGGTTGAAATCATTCACTTGGCAACTCCAGTGTCGAAGAATCCCAAGGTTTAGAATTGTTATGGCAACTCTACTCTTCAAGAACTAGTCGCTTGAATAATTTCTTGGTCAATTCATTGTTATCAAAATGGTTTCGTTGGATCGAAGGTATGCTCCCATGAGCTGAGATCACATTCCAGATTTTCCAAATAAAATTCCTAAGGTAGACTAACAAAGGAATTTGCCTACGTTTAAAGATGATGATAGGAAAGATGTTGCTTTACATCTGGTTAGATTTCACATACGTATTCACAAGTTGAAGGTTGATTTTCCTGAAGATTGCTTGATGAAGATATTCATGGCCACTCTGGAAGGTGAGGCCTGATCTTGGTATGAAAGTTTGCCGACTTCTTGTATTTATGGTTTGGAGGATTTTCATACCATGTTCTTTGAGAGGTATAAAGAATCTTATCCATCATTAAATTTAGTTTAGAACTGTTGCAAACATATTTATAGTTTTATTGAAAATCTTGAGAAATTTTATGAAGATGATGACTTCATGGACGATGAGATCATGGAGGCCCTGTATGAAAATCCATTTCAGCAACATAAAGAGCACTTAGAAGATACTCAAGATTCTTAAGAAACTTTGCAGCCGGATCAAGATCTTAGCAGAATGGAAAATGATGAAAGAGAAGGTTTTATTTCAGATATGTCCATAGAAGAAGACAACATGCATGAAAGTCAAGTTTCAATTTCAAAATGTGATAAAGTCAAGGCAGCGATTTCAGATCTAGATTTAGATCGTGATGATCAAGAGTACCTTGTTCTGAATCCCATGAAGGAGAGCTCTATTGCTGAGATGATTTGGAATGAAGAAGACAAAATTATTGACCTAAGTGTTCTCAGTTCATTAGAACGAAGCCTTCATGAGGAGGTAATCTAGTCAGTTCATGAAAAAAAGATGAGATCTTTGTTCAAGTAAGTGAAAAATTCAATAACTCAGTGGTAAATGATAATTTGGTTGCCATGTCATATGAAGATGATCAACAATATTTGATAATTTCAAAAGATCAGGGAATTAAGGACTGCCATTCAAGCTTTTCATGTTTTGAAATGTTATTTCAATAAGACAATAATTGCTTGAGCAAAAGAAAACAAAAATTATTATCTCCTCTCTCAGAAGATGAAATAAATCTACTCTTGAAAGGTCAAGTTACAGCGAAAGCTAATGCAGGCTTGTAATGTGCACATGGTCGACAAGGTGCTGGTGAAACTTCTTCTTCTTTTGAAAATGATGATAGTCTTGAAGTTAGATTTATATATCAGCGAACAGATAATATTTTCTTTCATGAAAATGATAAGGATGTCATGTTTGATAATCATGAAGATTGCTTTCTATTTAAGAATGACCTAGACCATGAAATTGAGGAATACGAGCCTGAGAGAGACAATATGCCAGAATTTCTCATGGTCAAGGAATTTACAGCTAACACTCAGATGGCAGAAGCTTATACCTCTCTGTGCCTTCCTATCACTCGGCAACCAGTTGTTCTTTCAGATCAGAATGAAGGGAGTACTTGTATTTTTGTTGCTGGATCTCAAGACAAGCTAGTGCTTCAGGACTTTCAAGATCCTTTCGGCATTCTTTTGGAAGCATTAGAAAAGATAAATGTTGCTTGGTTCATTATCATAAGGCTTGGTTTCAGTGGTTATTGTGATTTGCCTACATTTACATCATTCTACCTGCTCGGGAAAAGTGAGAGCAAAATTTCAGTATGTAGCCATCTCCTGGATTGGTTACATTCGAAAGCTCACTACACATGATTGTACATGTTTCATCAGTAGGCAAGTGGTTTTCATCATGATTTGAAGTTCTCAAATCTCGATGGTCTGCTGCCATTTAAAAGCTTTATAAGGACTTGTTTTAGTTAAGTCAGTCTTGAGTCATTTTTTGTTTCATTCAGTTTAAAGATAGTTTCAGTTGAGTGTCCAGTTTCAACTTTTGAGAGTCTTGTTTCAGTTTTGGATTAGTCAGTTCAACTATGAGTCTTGAGTCAAAGTTTCGTAGTAATTGGTTTTTGGGTGTTTTGAAGTTATTGACTCCATTGCCCAATGGACGAAGGCACTGTCTACTTTCCCAGAGATATGTAGTTCTTGGCACCTCCAAGGAGCTACCATCCCCATTGGAGCCAATGTTAGTGTCATTATTTGCAGCCTTCCTCCAGTGATCAAACATGCTCTTACAAAGTGATTTTAAGGTGTCAAGGTCAAATTTTGTCATTTTAGTGAGTCTTCAGGCAAAATTTGGTCACTAGGTATTAGGTCTAGGGTTTGCTTTTGCTCCTGTCAAAGTTGTCCAAATGTCAGTCCATGTCACCCTTCAGCTAAGTGTACCATCATTCAGAGGGTTTTCATCATCATTTCAAGTTCCACTGGGTCATTTTACACCTTGTTCATGCTTCAGTTGTGCGTAGGTAAGGTTCATTTCCATCTCCTAGGGTTTTGAAGCTATTTTCTCTTGGATGGTCAAATCATTAGCAAAACTTGTATCCTAATGTTCACACACCTTCCCCTATCCTTAATGTACCTTATTAAACACTTCCCATCATTGAGATCCCCCAAATTCCTCATTTTCGCATAAACCCTAGTTTCTTGCTACAAACCCTATTTT
>APFE030759199.1:41842-57198 GCA_000404065.3 Pinus taeda | reverse complement strand
AAAGTGGGTCTAAACAAGCGCGGCGAATAGAGGAAAAATTGCCAGCTTGACCAAGTTTTGCTCTGTTTTTTGCCCAGTTTTGGCTAGTTTGACTTTTTCACTTTCTTATTGTCAAATTATGATGTAATTTCATGTAAATTTATGGATCATGATGTAAATATGTCTAATTTTCACTTGGTTAGGTAGATTCATCAGTTAAAAGGCTGTTTGAAACTGAATGAATCAGTTCCCTTGTTTCTAGAGGCATGCTGTTTCATTGCCTGATTTCTAGTTCCTAGTTTAGAATCAGTTGGATCAACTCTTAAACATGTCAGCTTGACCCCCAGAGGCAAGGATGAGCTATATTATGTATTTTTTTAGTCATTGGCATGGTTTGACTCTTGAGAAAGTAAGGAGCTTCATTGTACACTCATATCAGTATTTTGGCTAAGGAATTGAGACGAGGATTTGCAGTACTCTTTGGGATCCCTGTGGCATTTTTTTTGGTATAGTGCTTTCTTATGTATTTGTGAATTTATTCATGTGTTATGTATATCATTTTCTCTCTTATTTCTTCTTAGCTAAATCAAACAAGAGTGTAAGTAGAATACATTGAAAATTGCAGTGCTCTACTTGAAGTTTGCTTTAATTTTGATGTTTCCCATTGTTTGGAGAGGATCCATGGTTTCTCTTGCCCTCTTCAACTCTTCCTCTGTCTGAATCCATCCATCTCACTCTATTTAGAGTGCCAAATTCAGTTGCCTACCTTGCCCCATCGAGATCCCTAAAGGATTGTGCCTCATTCCCCACACCTAAAATTTGCCTTCTCATCTGAGCCAACAACTCTCCAATTCATTCAAACAACCTCTTGCACACGTATACCTAGCCTAAAAGCAGTAGTTGAATCAGTCATCTCAAACCTTTAGTGAATATAATTTGCTGAGATAAACCCGGAGAGAGCCCTCTCCTGACCTGGTAGGGCTAGCTACTAGGCTGAGCATGGTTTGTTGTTGGCCCTGGATCCTACCTTTTCAGCCTGAGGTAAATCTAGGCTCTAATAGTATCTTCATAGAACCAAGGTAGACTATTATGACAAATCCATTGAGTGCATTGATGACAATGAGGAACCGGGAATCTTACAAGGTAAGAAGAAAGCCACATCGGTTAGGATGGTGACAACTATGAAAGAAAAGCATAGTCGTAGAAAAAGGGTGTATATTATTTGTAGTGCACATTTATAGTGACAAGGGTAAGGAAGTTGAGAATGCATATGTGTTGAGAAGGTACCCAGTTCTACAACAGTTCAAGGTCGTATTTCCTAAGGATATTTTAGACTTGCCACCTCACAAAGAGGTAGACTTTTATGTTGAGTGAGTGCCAGGGGTAGCTCCAACATCAAAAGAACCTTACATCATGAGCACACTTGAGTTGGTTGAGTTAAAGTTATAGTTGAAGGAAATGTTGGACAAGGGGTAAATTAGGCCAAGTGTATCACCATGGGGCGCACTAGTATTGTTTGTGAAGAAGAAGGATGGTACTCTCAGATTATGCATTGAATACAAGCAGTTAAAAAAAGTGAACATCAAGAACATGTATCCTTTGTTGAGGATTGATGATTTGTTTGACCAGTTGAAGGGAGCAGTAGTGTTATCTAAGATCGAATTGAGATCGGGATACCATCAAGTATGCATCAAAGAGGAAGACATTTACAAGACCACTTTCCAGACCAGGTATGGGCATTATGAGTTTGTTGTTGTTCCATTTGGCTTAACTAATTCTCCAACTACATTTATGTGTTTGATTAATAGTGTGTTGCATCCATACTTGGATAAGTTTATTATTGTGTTCATTGATGGTATATTCTAAAAATCGAGAAGATCATGTCGAACATTTAGCAGCAGTTTTGAGGTTGTTGAGAGAGCATCAGTTGTATGCTAAGATCAACAAGTATAATTTCTTTCAGAGTGAGGTACACTGCTTGGGGCATCTTGTCTCCAAGGAGGGAATTGCAGTAGATCCAGAAAATATAAGAGCCATCATTAGATCCTAAGAATGTGAATGAGCTGATATATTTCATGGGGTTGGAATACTATTATAGGAGGTTCATTAAGAACTTCTCATAGATTGCTTATCCTATCACATCATTATAAAGGAATAAGAAGTTCGAATGGATATAGGAGTGTGAGGCTAGTTTTGAGTAGCTAAAACAATTGTTGACACATGCATGATCATTAAATATTACAGATCCAGAAAAGAGTTTGTAGTATGCACAAATGCTTGCAAGAGAGGACTTGGTGGAGTCCTTATGCAAGATTGGCAAGTGGTATGCTATGAGTCACGAAAGTTGAATGAGCATGAGAAGAACTATCCCACCCATAATCTTGAGTTGGCAATGATTATACATGCATTGAAGATGTGGAGACACTATCTTTTGGGAAGGAGGTTCACATTGATGAGTGAACACAGTGGTTTGCGATATCTATTTGACCAACCAAATATGAATGGTAGGCAGGCTCGGTGCTTGGCTACGATCAGTGAGTTCAATTTTGAGATCAAGTATATCAAAGGTGAAGAGAACAGAGTGGAAAATGCTATTAGTAGGCTGATACAAGTAAATCATTTAGCACCTATGAGATCCTATGGGATAGATCTACAGGATAGGATCTTGTGAAAAGATTAGCAAGATGTTAGATATATGGATATTTTGCACAGGTTGCAACAGATTACAAGTACAGGTACATGTGATGGGACATGTATAGGTGATGTTATAGGTATAGGTGATGGTGCAAGTACAGGTACAGGCACAAGTGCAAGTGCACATGATTTGGAATATTTCCTTACAATAGATGGGTTGGTCTGATTCAGAGACAAGATATATGTGCTAGATAGTAGTGATCTCAAGAAGGTTATTTTGAGGGAGTTTCATGTGAAACCTTATTCAGGACACCTAGGTTATCAGAAGACACTGACAAAAATGAAGATATTTTATTGTTGGCCAAATTTGAAGAGGGGTGTAGCAGAGTTTGTGGATAGATGTTTTGATTGTCAGCATGAGAAGGCAGAGTGTAAACATCCAGGTGGAATGCTACAACCGATTGCTATTCCAAAGTGGAAATGGGAGTTCATTTCCATCGAATTCATCACAGGGTTTCCATCATGATTCCATCATGGTTATTGTGGACAGGTTGACAAAGGTTGCACAATTCATTCCAGTTAAGTCTACATTCTCAACTAGCGATGTAGCACAGGTATTCATCAGAGATGTGGTAATATTACATGGTGTTCCAAAGAAGATTGTGTTATACAGGGATGTGAAGTTCACTTCCAAGTTTTGGAAGGAGTTGTTTGCAGGTTTTGGCACAGAGTTGGCCTTCAGTATGACCTATCATCTATAGACAGATGGACAGACAAAGAGGATCAACAGGATATTAGGGGACATGTTGAGGATGTATGTGATGCCCCAACAACGGAAGTGGGAAGAGTATCTTCCACTAGTTGAGTTCACGTACAACAATGGGTATCATGAATCATTGAGGATGAGTCCTTTTGAGGCATTGTATGGGATAAGTTGCAATACTCATGTCAGTTGGAGTAATCCAGTTAACAGGGTGTTGATTGGACCAAATATGTTGGCTGACATGGAGCAGGAAATGCAGGTAATCAAGAAGAATCTAAAGGGAGCACATGATAGGAAGAAGAGCTATGCATATCAAAATAGGTTGTTCAAGGAGTTTCAGGTTGGGGAATAGGTTTACTTGGGCATCAAGCCGAAGAAGAGCTCCTTACGAATTGGATCATGTGCCTAGCTGGCACCACAATTTTGTGGACCCTTCAGTATTGTTGAGAGGATTAGGCTAGTAACCTATCGAATTGCACTACCTTTGACAATGAAAGTCCATGATTTTTTTCATGTTTCATTGCTTATAAGTATGTTAAAGATGTTGATCATGTGATTAACTATTCTGTATTGTAGGTGGAACCAAATTGAGAATTCTAGCTAGAGCCTCAATGTATATTGCATAAAAAGGTGCTCATGCTCCAAAACAGAGAAATCGAGCAAGTTAAGGTGTAGTGGAAGCACTTTGGGCCCGATGAAGCTATATGGGAGATGGTGGATCAAATGCGGGCTATGTATCTTTCCTTGTTTGCTAATTGAGGCAAAGCAGTTTTGGCTTAGTGTTTTGGCGTGATTTTGGTATATGTTTTGGTATATGTTTTGGTGATGTTGGTTCATGTACATATGTATATGGATGTAAATACCACCATGACCTATGTTATAAAGCTCCAATAAATGGTATGGGTGTCATGTCATTATGATGTTATGTTATTATGTTTTCATGTTGGTTTGCTTCTTAGCAGGTTGATCATTGTAAATAATGCAATGAGCTAAGTTATAAATCTCCATTGACAATATGTTTTGCTTAAAACAATTTTGTGGTTATCGATATTGATGAACATCGAGGATGGTGTTCCCCCAAGGGGGAGGGTTCTGTAACATCCCTGGTGAAAATTCCATGTAATAAAAGCTAATAAAGGAAAAATAATAACCACAAATGATGGGACACTTATTCCAAGCTGAATGTTGGGCAAAATCCTAGTGATGGGGATCACTTGTGATTGTTTATGGCTAAGGAAATTGGCAAATGAAATGGATAAAGATTTGGAAAGGAAAAATGGAAATTTTGGCACATTTATTTATGAAAATAAATGGAAATTAGGAGAAAAGGGAGGTGAAAGGTCACAGGTTGCATGTGAGGAAAATGAAGGAAAATAATGGAAATCAAAGAAAATATAGGCTTCATTATAAAAAGGCTTATGAGGATTAGTTGGCAAGATTTTGCTAACCTTTTGTTAATTCAGTGTTGGATCTTTCTCATTATTCTCTCTCTCTGTCATACTCTTGGAGACTTAGAGTTTTCTTGGAGCACCCTTGGTGGGTGTGGCATACTTGAATTCTTGGAGCAAGAAGGCAAAGGAAGAGCAGGAAAGCATAAGAGGGCATCAGGATCAACAACTACATCATATTTTCTTGCAAGTACCGAGTTGCATGTATTTTTCCTTCACTAGTTTTGGCATTAATGGCATATGCATGTGGATTGTTGGTTGTGATTTGTCATTAGCATGGAGGATGACCAGGATTGACAGTGGAGGGCCTAGCCTTGCCATTTCCTAGATAGGCATGGTGATTGTGGGTTTATTTTCATTCTTGTGTTTTTGGTTGGTTCTCATGTTTCCTTAGCTTGGGTTGTGTTACTAGTCTCGTAACCTTGGTTGGACAAACGTCTAAAGCCCTAGAACAACTTGTGTTGAGTTACTAGTCTTGTAGCCTTGGTTTGACAAACACACTAGAGCCCTTGGTTGGTTGAGTTACTAGTCCTAGAGCCTTGGTTGGACAAATGATCTAGATCCCGATAAAAGTTTTAGGTTGAGTTACTAATCATGGAGCCTTGGTTGGAAAAATTCTCTAGAGCCCTAGAAGGATTGGATATAGACCAATCTGATGATGGTTTTTTGATGTCTGGCTGTGAGGTGGAATCATTGTTCGATGGGTTGAGGTGGATGGCCTTTGGAAGCCCTGGATGAGCTTTGATTGATATGTTATATGAGGTACCACATTCATGCTTGGAATATGGCACGGGGGTGAATGACTGAAGAGAGATTTGGGTCTGCCATTCTATGATCAGGTGGAATGTGGAAGTCGCATCCTGAGTTTGGATTTTGCATCATTAATGAAAGGTTATTTATCCTTATATTTCTATGAGAATTTTAATGGATTATATGTGGTCTATATGGTTGTACTTTCATTAGTATTTCTGGTGTTAATATGCTGGTTATGTTTGTGTTTTATGACAACAACTATGTATGGATTTCATCATGTTCTACTTGTAATTGTATGATCAATGTATCTATGAACTAATGGATGGAACAATAGTTGATGTGTTGAGACATCAATGGTTGTTAGCGATTCTCATCTAAGTATGAGACCCCTATGCTCATAAATATTTTTTACACCTGTTGATTACATATCCGTGATATGTTTGATGAAATGTCTGTCATGGCTAGTAGGGGTCCAGTCAAGGTTTCATTCAAGAATCTACATTTGTACTATCATTTCCATGTTATTTTATTGTTCTAAAGGTGTCATGAAATTATGGGCAGTGACCTAAGCTCTGGCCCTAAAAAAGTGGCTCAAATCCCAGGAATGTTGGCATAACACTGACAAATTTAGTCTCTGGATGCTGGCAGGCAAGCCTGTGAGAGCGACTTTGGGTTTTTGGATGTTGTCATGCCTATAGCATGAGATCTACAAGGCTTAGGTTGTCCAAAATTTTAGTGGGACCCAAGGGCAAGCTGTCTGAAGAGTTGGATTGGTTCTTGAGGGTCCTGAAGTTGATGTTGAATGTTTGTATGGTGTGTTTCCATTGGTTCCACTTCCTTAATGTCACTTAGGAGGTCGAATCATATCATAGTGGCCTCTCGTCACATGTTTACCTCGACTGGCCAGTTGCTTGGGTAGATGTGAGAGGAGGGTGTTACAATATTCATTCTAACATTGTACCAATTATTTATCTTTTCATCTTCTGGTCTGGACAATGATGAATACCCCATGTTATGACTAACCCTTTGATAATGAAACCTAACAATTCACCTAGGATCATATGCATTGAAGTCTTTAGTGGCGAAGTGTAGGTGCTTCAGCTCTTCTATCTTGGCTGCTAATTCCTTATGACTCTTTAATTCGTACAATCTCATCCTCAATGGAAATATAGGCCAAGGGGATTTCTTTCTCCTATGAAGAATTCCCGATAACCCCTTATCCAAATGATTTTCCACCTCCTACATGATAATCTTGTTTGCCACATATCACAGAATAAGATGAGGGGTTGTTTGACATACGAAACATCTAATATATCTTCCCACAGGAACTTCAAACCAATTCATGATATCTTCAAGTGACTCCTTCACTTTTTCTGTCATGCATGGTGGATCAATGTCGAATATCAAGAAAAAAATAATTGTAAAGAAGTGTTCAACAAACATGTAGTATGTGCCTTTTGATAACACCCTGCAACGAAAATGAACTCATAACTTTTCTTTAGGAGCTCGGTTCCAATATAGTTTCAAGAATACATACCATGCATATATCCCATCTAGAAGATATGCAAATATGTAGAATTTTGGAGCTTGATTTTCTTGTAAAGATGTTTTATCCTACCCTACCTGTCGTTGCAGTTCATATGATAACATATCTTCCAAATTGAAGGCTCTGCCATAGTTCACCACTATATTGAGCATATATATCCAATTCTATTATAGCACTTCAATGTTCTTAAGCCCAAAAATCCAATAATACATAGCCATCAGATAATGATATATATCTTTCAATATCCTTGTAGGATAAACTGCTGAAGGGCGATGACAAAACTTGGCAGGTTATCAATGCCATTGTTTAATAACATTAGTCATGTCGAAGGTATCCCATCTTGTGTAGAAACTACCATTTGCATACTCACTGAGCTTAAGAATATTATAGTATGTATGCATATCCTCACCATAATATGTGGCAAGGTGACCAACATTCTCACTGTGAGCACAAGGTGAGAGTCATCCATGTGTGTGATGATCCATTCAATAGCTTCAATACATGGCATGACTAGGAATTTTCATGCGATCCTGTGTCTCCTAAACTTCCTAATGTTGATATATGCATGAATAGCTTTAAGAACTTCGGAAAATTCTCCTACATGAATGTGTTATATATCTTTCTCTAGGTAACCTCTATCTTCTTTTCAAATAAAACACCAAGTTCTCGCATATATAGGAACATTTGGCTTTGCAACTTCAATCAACTCACCAATTCCTACTCCTGAAAGTTCTCTCGAGGCTAATTTATGGGGATGCATGTCTCCAATAGATGATGACACAGTGGCAACACTTTAAGCATGATCACATGTTTGTGGAATCACACTCATAGTGACAAGATCAACCTAAAGCAACTAACTACGCACCAAAACTTGTAAATCGCGCTAAGTGTCATCATGGATGATAGATCACGAAAAAATGAATGAAAACAAAAAATAACTTGCATGCAAGCAAAATACACATGTGAACTAGGAAACCGCAATTTCAAAGCATGAAGGGGACATGCATGGTCAATTGGGGCTTCATAGTGTGCTCATGCGCTCAAGAAAGAGGCAAAAATCAGTGAGGGCACATTATAGTAGCCTGAAGGGTCGAAGGAATGGGAAAATAGGCCTTTAGGTCTTCCCTATGCGCCTATGCACCTTGGGAGACAAGGAGGGCGCACTGTCACTCTCTAAAAGGACAAATGATGAAGAAAATAGAGCTTTGGGTCTTCAAAGTGCACCTATGTGCTCAAGGAAAAGAAGGGTGCTTTGTTGCATGTTGAAGGGTTGAATGGATGGAGCTTCGTTCCTTCACGATGCACCCATGCACTCTAAGGAAAAGAGGGAACATTGTAGCACTTTAAGGGTTGAAGGGAAAAGCCTCATGCCTTCGTGATGAGTCCATACGCTCAGGATGAAAACCAGGTCAAACAGGGTGCAATTTTCAAGGCTGAAGGAGCTTCAAGCTCAAGGAAGTGTGCTCTACCTATAGAAAGCTTAGAAATAAGTTTAATTGATAGAATTAAATGATAAGATGAGGAGAAGAATGATCTACAAGGATTTATAGTCGTTGCCGCATGCATGGTGGAAGATGGAAGGTCTCTGGAATGTGAAAGGTTTATTGAATATGCTAGTGATTTAACACTTTCATAATGAAGATTCAGCTAAAAAACCAACAAAAAAAAACTGCAAATCAAGACATTGACAACAAGAAAATCAAGGTTTAATAGTGAAAAGCAATAGAATATTGAGCATGCAAACTTACTTACTGCACTAGTTGATGAAGGGCTTCTTGATTCTCTAGCTATGTGCTCAACTCATATGAAACGATTGTGAAAGAATGATTGATTGAGTTCATTTAAATAAATTGACATGCAAAATATATTCATGCATGAGTGCGACTTGTCATCACATGAAAGGATAATTTAAGGAGTTAAGGCAGTTCCTATTGGTTAGGAGTTCACCCTGATGCAACAAGTTGGGTCATGTATGCAACTGGACAAGGCACATGCCTTCGACATGAAGGAGTGCACCCAGGTAAGGCACACTTACTCAGCTTGAATGAATGCTCCTAGGTGGGGCACACTTCTTCAGCCCGAAGGAGTGCAGTCACCTCAAGTGCAAGCCTTCGTCAACTCAAAGTGCGCTTTTTCTTTTATGAGAGATTTTATTGTGTTTTTCTTGTTTTTTCCACTTTTGTGTGCTTTTTTTAATGTGTGCATGGCTAGAAGGAAATTTTCTAAGTCAAGAAAGATAGTGAGTTCGCCTAACCACAACTTACTAACTAAAACACTTCTAATGGTTAAGTGACAACACTTGATAAACATCGACTAGGGAGGATGCAACATTAGGAGAAAGAAAACAAATAACAAATCAAACCATATGATGACGCATGGAGGCTTGAAATGATAGTTAGCGTAGGCTCCAAAATTGACATAGGCAAAATTTTGGAGGGTCATTGTCACAGCAAAAACATTGGTGACACAATGGGAGAATCCCAACTTCTTTGAAATGGTTTCATTGTAAGCACAAAGTCTCATTTCTCCAGGAAGTATTGATTCAATCAATGAGTTACCTTTAGCTCCCCACTCTACCTGGTTAATGATATAGTGTTCCCAATTCCACTACTATGTGTAACACAAATATTAAAAAAGTTGCATCAATATCTTATCGACATAAGTAAGGATAATATAATACAGTGTAATAAAACCATTAGAGTTTGAGTTTTACATATCTGGAATTACCATCTGAAAGCTCAAACCAACTTATTCAAGAACAAATGAAACCAAAAAAGAAAAAGAAAAAGGTAAAATAAAATCGAAGCATGAAAAACAAAAGGATAGTAGAATACATCTAACTACATGCAACCTAACCTAACCTAAACAAAACATTACAAGGTCAAATAATGTAAATTGAAACTTCCAGTGCAACCATAAAAGTTGCTCCCAACCTTTAAATTGAAGGATGTGATAATGAACAGTCAAAATGAAAAGCAGTGTAGAGAACAAGAGGAATTTTGCAAACATCTGCACTGAATGACCAAAACTGGAAGTGCAACAACAGTGGTGTATTACACTCGACAATTCTACCACATGGGAAACTTCACAACAATAATAAACACTGGGCCTATGACCATATATGACTCGATGGAGAGTATGCAATTATAGACCATGAAATATGGGCCTAGATGAAAAAGACTTTTCTAATGAATCCGCAACAGGATTTTGGACACAACTTTTAGGGAAAGAAATACAAGAGATACTGTACAATGTAAAGTCCATGTAAGTCATGTCATTAGGCTGACCACAATCAAGATGTCATGTATGTGAAATTATTTTATGGATGATGAAAAATATTCATTAAGATTCTTTTATGTTTCTACCTTACAGATTTGAGATTTGCTTGAAATTGGATGAAGAGGTGGAAGTTCAATAGTAAAATTAAATTTCATTCCCCACAGTTTGAAAAAAAGTATATGAATAAAAAAGTATCCCTCAGGAAGGCATCGTCATCCCATGTGATGACATCGACAAAAAAAGTTGTGAAGATAAATAAAAAATTGACTGAAATCACAAATACCACCATAGTGACAGTAATTTGACATAACCATTAGTCTTAGTTGAAGTGCCCTACTCAGCTGACTTGACTTTGGATTCTGAGAAAACACAATCAGTTTCTTATCAAGAGAGGATTCAACATTTAAATCAAGATATTCAACAAAAGATAGATGTTCAATATTAGTGAAAAATTCTTTAATGATAATCATATCATCTTCTTGATCGAAAGGAGATATACTTGAAAGAAAATATTC
Organism: Pinus taeda; assembly: GCA_000404065.3. Classification (NCBI taxonomy): domain Eukaryota; kingdom Viridiplantae; phylum Streptophyta; class Pinopsida; order Pinales; family Pinaceae; genus Pinus; species Pinus taeda. Next base: position 46,281 of record APFE030759199.1, on the reverse strand, counting down.
AATAATTGTGTGAGACTCATTTTGAAAATATTGCAAATCTACATCTTCATGTGGGAACAAATATTCATCCAGATTACTTGAACAATCATGACCATATAATTCATAAAAATAAAATCATCAGGATCATGATCATCCAATGGTTCATCTCTATTAACGAGTGAAAGATTGACAGGAAGAATATCAAGATTTGAAGATGGTTGATTTATAGAGTCAGATGGATCACCATTGTATGAGAGACGTGATAGAAATTTAAGTTCTTCATTCGCAATATGGTCTTTCGATTCAGTAAGTGGTCTAGGTCCAACGTACGAAACATCAAAGGGAGGAGGACATGGGACAAAGAGCATATCTGATTCTTCCTTCGAATGTTGGAAATATTCTTGATCAAGAGGACATGATGAATCTGATTCGAATTATTTCCTTGAAATATGGACTAAGAATGAAAAAATCTCATATAAGAACTGCCAGTCCATGTCCTCATCTGGAAACTGATAACAAAGATGAAGGAACTGATCAACAAAATTCTCAAGAGATTTAGTCAATTCCATTCTAATTTGATCAATTTCATAAATAACATCTTCATGTTCATACTCATCAAAAACTCGATAAAGCTTGTTAACCAAGTGGTTGAAAGATGTGATAGAAGAAGTGGGTAAAGAATAGAACCATTGCTTTACATGACCATCCAATGTAAGAGTAAAAAACCGTGCAATGTCTTCTTCTGAATCAACACCATTCAAAAAGAAGAATTGAACAAATTCAACAACATACCCTTGCCATAACATTTAAATTGTGACAAGTCATGTCAAAAGTCCATGGGGATGAAATGTATAAATCTTGTGTAAAATACCTGGGGATTATGATTTGGGATGAAACCATTAAACTTGGTAAAATATTCAAACAGACTTCACGTGCTTAGCTCATCCTTTGACCCACCTTCTAACACCAGAAATGTTGATGGTGTTGGATTCTGCCAACATTGCAAGGGGATCTCTCTGATGTGAAGTCCCAATTAGAACTCACACCATTTGGTGTAGGAGTCCCATCCGGTTATATGGTCCGACCACCATTAGAATGGTAAGAAATTCCTTGGTTACAACCAGTCATAAGATAACACAACACCTCTTTAGGTCAACAAGAATGTGAGCTTTGTGAGACTCCCAATGTAAGGTGTATGAGGGTGACTTACATGGTTGGAGAGAGAAACAAGCCAACAATTTCAAAAGTATAGTACTATCCTAAAGGGGGACTTGGGGAAATGAGAAAGACTTTTTGAGTACCTATATATTAGTCCATAGAGTAAACAACAATAGTTGAAACATAACAACATTCATTCAATAATAAACATAGCTAAGCAACAAAATAGTTCATTAACTTAGTATGTGAATAAAACAATATATACCATATGCATGACTAGAATAGTCCAACTACATCTATTGTTGGAAATAATACTAAGAGGGGGGGTGGGGTGAATCAATATTAGCAATTTAACAATTTTTCATTTCCATAAACAAATTGATATACGCTACTTTTGTTAATTCAACTTGCGTAGATACGCAACTATGTTTAGAGAAAACCGTGTATATCTTGCAGACTTCTAATTTAGTTAGCTAATTTTAATTTGTGTATTAGAACCATAAAACAATAATCAAGTGCAGTAAATAGTACAGGCAATCACACACATGAACACAAGATATAAGGTGGAAACCCAATGTGGGTGAAAACCACCTGCTGCAATTCGTCTCTATCTTCTTTTAATAAGAAACTTCTTTTTACAATATTTGTGTACTAGTGCAGTCTTATACCAGTACGTAGGCTTCTACCTGCAGAAGGCTACAACCTTCTCTCATTCTCCAGTTTCTACTGGAAGGGAGTTACAACCCCCTTAGCTTTTGTACTAGCTGATGTACTAGTACATAGGTGCTGACCTACAAGAGGCTACAACCTCCTCTTTTCTTCCAGGGACCACATTTCATAAATTTTTAGACTGGATCCATCAATAACATCAATCAAACATCAAATATATCTACATCAACCAATCTCCTTTGCACCAACCAAAGACTGAATCAAACAATCACTTCTTTGAATGTTGTAGCCTAAATATAGTAACAGTAACCAGAAACCAATCCTAAAACCAAAACATCGCAACAATAAACATAAGTAGCTAAAATACATTTTATGAGATGTACGCTACTTCAATATGTAGAACCTGTGTGCATACACTGCTATATTAAGGAAAACCTGCGTATATGCTGTTTTGAATTACTGAACCAACATGTCTATGTGCCTTTGCTATGCTGAACCTACATACATATCTGTAAAAGATAATTTACCCTTTTCCAGCTATTCAAACATCAGTTATACCCAGATCATCAGATTTACAGATCAAGTCATGCGCCTAATATAAAATATCAAAATCACACAAAGATACTTCTCTTCAAGCCTTAAGATCTTGACCCATCAATAGAACTTATCCTTCTTCTAGCACTCAGGTTCCTCCTTGATTCAGATCCAGTTATGCACCATAACCCAATGACTAGTATTCTAGATCTCGCTCTTCATAATATATTCAATGCTTCAGTACCTTTACCTAATGATCTCCTTCCCCTTTTATAGTCTTAGGTCTTACTCAATAGCATGGTCCAAAACCACTTAGAACCAATACTTGGGTTCAACACTTCGGACGAGATATCATGGTCCAAAACAATAGGTTCAAATACCAAGGACCAAAAACCATGGACCAAAAACAAGTTTTCCCACATGTGCGCGCTTTTCCTTGCGTGAAAGTGTGTGCATACGCATATGCTTTTTTTGATCGGCAATCCCATGTGTATACGCGGCTTGGTTAAGTGGAACCTGCGTATATCTCTTTTTCCTTCATTCTGAGAGCCTGAACTGTGATCTGTCATCTGAGTGAGTTGCCATCAAGGACAAAACCTGTGCCATAGTGCCAAACCTATGTCATAATGCCAAAAATCTCCCCCTTTGGACTTGATGGCAACCCCAAATCACTCTCCCCCCTTTTTCATCAAGGGCAAAGGGTTATGCTCCCCCTGAGTACATGCTAAAATCTCTGCTCTGCTATGCTTTCCATGCTCCCCTTGACTGTAGGTAGTGTCTATAAAAAGATACATTATAAATGACCTTCCTATCACCATAAACTCATACACACATCCATCTCCCAACTAAATGGGGATATATCATAATTGACTCTTTCACCGAACCAAGTGGGGATATACCAAAAAATTATACATGATAAAACAAGAATATTACATCATCCATCCCAGGCATAGTGGGGAAACAAAATAGGTCGTTACATGACCTTGATAATAAAAGAAATACATGACATAGAGACCAAATATCTAAGACAAGAATATGATAGTCATCAAAAACTATCATCAAAAGCTTCTGTCAATCACCATCCGGACCATCAACCATGATCTCCCTCTCCACCTGAATAAAAAACAATTGTGAAGTTGTACCAAGATCTTCTAAGATAATGCCAACAATGCATTATTAGAAGTATATGCTCCCCCTGAAACAGTGCCAGATGGTCTCTTTCAGACCCATATCAGAGTCTTTCCATCCTAAGTCTGGCTCACTGTCTTTCTTCAAACCAACATATATGCGATTGTATCCACAGAAACCGGCATATGTATGCGGATGCTCTTCATGAAACTAGTGTACAACCACTTTTCTCTGAAACAAATAAGTGTCAACAACAAGATGATGCATCAACTACTCCCAGCTTCTGTCTGAGGTATTCAAATGTCTCCCTAGGCAGTGGTTTGGTGAATATATCAGCAACTTCCTTGGAGGGAACATACTCCAATTTGACCTTTTGTTCAAGCACTTGTTCCTAGAGAAAATGATATTTGATTGGTATGTGCTTGGTCTTTGAATGCATGACTTGATTCTTTGAAATACTGATTGCACTTGTATTATCACATAAAATGGAGATAGGTGGAGTACAAGTGATTCTATTGTCTTGCAATGTTTGCATCATCCAAAGGAGTTGTGTGTGGAAAAATGCAACAGCCACATATGTTGCTTCAGTTGTAGATAATGCTATTGAACTTTGTTTCTTGCTGAACCAAGATACTAATCTGGAACCCATAAAGAATGCACCACCACTAGTTATTTTTCTGTAATCCGTGCTTCCTGCCCAATCTGCATCTATATATGCATGAAGTGTGAGATCCGTATCTCTAGGATACCATAAGCCATCGTTTTGTGTTCCTTGAAGATATTTGAAAATCCTTTTAACTTCCTGAAGGTGTGCTTCTTTTGGATTTGCCTGGAATCTTCCAACTATTCCCACTGCATGCATGATGTCTGGTCGGGTACCTGTCAGATAGAGCAGACTACCAATCATGGATCTATAGGTTGGTTGATGTACTGCTGCTGATTCATCATTTGTGCTGAGGCTGCATCCTGTT
>APFE030759199.1:19280-41693 GCA_000404065.3 Pinus taeda | reverse complement strand
ATCCATTTGGTCCCTATGACATTCTTATCATTAGGTCTAGGAACCAATTCCCAAGTGTTATTCTTTTCAATCTGCTCAAGTTCTTCATTCATGGCCTTGACCCAACATTCATCTTCACATGCTTCACTTATATTTCTTAGTTCGACAGAGGAGAGCAATGCTAGATAGCTTGAAGCTTCTGTAATAGTTCTTCTTGTTTGTACACTTGCCTCTTTCTACCCCAAAATTTGAGTCTTTGGATGGTTCTTTTGGACATACCTGGATGGAGTCTTTTCTTCTACCCTTATCTGTTCTTTTGGTGCCTCATAAGTTTCTTCTTCAGCATTAGTCTGATTTGATGTTGAAGAATAGTCCTCATCATCTTCAAAATCTTCAGTTTTTATCTGATTTGGATTGTTGCCTACTTCATCAACCACCACATCAATACTTTCAACAATTTTTCCAAGTCTTTTATTGTAACACTTATATCCTTTACTTCGGGAAGAGTAACCAAGGAGAATGCCTTCATCCGCTCTAGGTTCAAACTTGCCAAGCTTTTCATCAGTCCTTTTGATGTAACATTTTCTTCCAAAAACTTTGAAGTATTTTACAGTAGGAGTCTTACCATACCAAAGTTCATGAGGAGTTTGAGTGCTGTTTACCGGGACGTTTTTTTTGTTGAGAATAGTAACGGCAGCAAATGCAGCTTCACCCCAGAAGGTTGCAGGAGTTCCAGACTCATCAAGCATAGTACCAACCATTTGTTGAACCGTTCTGTTCATCCTTTCTACCATTCCATTTTGCTAAGGAGTCCTTGTAGTAGAGAATTCCTTTCTTATTCCATGTTCTTCAAAAAAGTCGAAAAATTCATCCGAGGTAAATTCCCCTCCTCGATCAGACTTGAGGCATTTGATTTTGTGATCTGATTCATTTTCAACCAAGGATTTGAAATCTTTCAACTTCTAGAAAGCTTCGTCTCTATGCTTCAAAAGTCCTATCCAACACATCCTGGAAAAGTCATCAATGAACAATATAAAATATTCTTCTCCACGAGGTGACCTTTTCCTTGATGGACCACATAAATCAGTATGGACAAGTTCAAGTGGCTTACTAGCTGATCCTTCCTTCTCAGGGAAATGTGTTCCGGTTTGTTTACCAAACTGACATGATTTGCATATTGTATTGTCTGCAATTCTGATGTCAGGAAGATCGCGAACAACCTGATATTTGCATGCTTTCCTTATTTGAGGGAAGCTTAGATGCCCCAATCTTCTGTGCCACAGCCAATGTTCATCATTTTTTCTTAGATAGCATTGTTGTTGTCCTCCCTTGAGTATGTATAAATTATTTGGAGTTCTTATGCCTTTGATAATTGTTTCTCCTGTATCAAGCTCAGGAACAATACATTTATTTGATCGAAATACTACCTCATTTCCTTGATCACACATTTGACTAACACTCAATAGATTATGCTTTAAGCCATCAACATACATAACATTTCCAGCTTTGACCTTTTATTTTAAAAGAACAGAGCCTTTACCTTTTATGAGTGCAGGGGTGTCATTTCCAAATGAGACCTTCCTTTCCTTTTCTAAGGCACTATATGTCTGAAGTTTTTCTTTATCACCTGCCATATGTTTTGAGCATCCATTGTCGATGTACCACTGATTTTCTTGTCCTTCCACCTATAAGGCTATACCACATCTTTCTGTTTGTAGTTATTTCTTTCCCCATGTTTTGGGACCCAATGAAGCTTGCTCCTTTTGCTGAAACTTACTCCTGCATTTAGAATCTTCATGATCGAAGTTGTTACAAATAGAGCATTTCATTTTCAAGAGCATAAAAGTTATTGTAGGTCCTATTCCTGATCCTAGTCACACTCCTTTGATTTCGTGCTTCTCTAGTCATGATAGTCTTGTAGGAAACACATTGAGAAACTTTGTGTCCAAAGTTATGACATGAGAAACATTGGCCATTAAAGAAATTCCTGCAATTATCAAATCTGCTGACCAGGTGATTGTAGTTTCCTTTAACATTCATTCTTGAGGCAAATTGAGAATGATTTACCTGTGGTTGGTTGTAGCTTTTATTCATCCTTGAAGTAGCTTGACCCCGATTTACTTGGTGATCTGTTTTATGCCTTTGCTGACAATTGTCAACCTGTTCACTTCTCCTTGCTGCATCAAGATAACTTTTGGAGGTGCATGGCTTATGTGCTTGAGATGCTTCTTCAGTATATCCAAGACCCATCTTGATTAGAGGAGAAAATTTTACTTTGATAATCTCATCTAAAGTTTCAGATCCTTTAGAAAATCTAAGATTAAGAGCTTTTGTTTTCTCAATATCTTTTCGAAGTCCCACAATTTCACATTCTAACTTTTCATTGTGTTTTTCCCTTTCAGCAAGTTGGAATGCCTGAGTATCTATAATCATACTCTTCTCTTCTAAATAGATTTTAAGTTTAGAAATTTCTTCATAGAGACAATCTTCATCTATAGCATCCAAGAAATCATCATCTTCAAAAGCCATCAAAAGTCTATAATCATTACCATGTTCATCTTCATCATTATTTGAAAATCCATCGTTGTCTTCATGTGTATAATATCTCTTCTTACTTACGTTCTGTTTTATGTTTCATTTAACTAGTTCCTTACCTCTATCAAGCTTATCTTTATGAGGACATTTGGCTGCATAGCGATCGACTCTTCCACAAGCAAAGCATTTGAAAGGTATCTTACCTCTGAATCTTCTAGAACCCCGTTGAACGTTCTTGACAAAGTTTCATTCTTCCTCTCCTTCTGATGTATGTCCTGACTCATTGTATTCTTCTTTTCCTGAAGCTTTTAATGTGGCTTCTCTCATGTCTGACAGACCCCCTTTTCTTATTTCGAAAGCAGTTAGGATTCTATGCAGTTGTGACATAGTAATACTCTGAAGATTATGCTTTTCTTCTATCGCAGAAAATTTTGATTCAAACTTAGAAGATAAAGATCTTAGAACCTTTTCAGCTAAAGTGACTTCTTTTATCTATTCACCCAAGTTTTTCATGCGATTAAAAATCTCATCTATACATAAGAAATAATTAGCCACACTTTCATCATTGTGCATTCTGAGAGTTTCATATTGAATTCTGAGAGATTGTAGTTTTGCACATTTTACCTGATCGTCTCCTTCATAGCTTAGAATGATCTTGTCCCATATTTCTTTGGCAGTTTTGAGCCGCATAACCTTGATGAATTCTGATTGATATAGACTCCCCAGTAGCTTATTGACAACCTTTGCATTTGTTTCATACTGCTTTTTACCAGCCGTATCTGTAGGAGTTGATGATGGAAATGTGTATCCTCCTTCCATGATATCCCAAACCTCTGTACCAAGAGATTGAAGATAGGTTGTGGTTCTTACCTTCCAATAGATGAAGTTGCTCCCATCAAAGATTGGTGGCCTGATGGATGCCTCTTTTCGTAGTTGCTCATGATGATAGATCTTCCTTCAAGCGATCAAGCTTCTTCTGAAGGACCTGCTCTGACACCAATTGTTGGAAATAATACTGAGGGGGGGGGGGGGGGGGTTTGAATCAGTATTAGCAATTTAAAATTTTTTCATTTCCATAAAAAAATTGATATAAGCTACTTCTGTTAATTCAACCTGCATATATATGCAACTGTGTTTAGAGAAAACTGCGTATATCTTGCAGACTTCTAATTTAGTTAGATGATCTTAATCTGTGTTTCAGAACCATAAAACAGTAATTGAGTGCAGTAAACAGTACAGGAAATCACACACATGAACACAAGATATAAGGTGGAAACCCAATGTAGGTGAAAACCACCTGCTACAATTCGTCTCTATCTTCTTTTAATAAGAAACTTCTTTTTACAATATTTGTGTATTGGTGTAGTTTTATATGAGTACATAGGCTTATACCTGTAAAAGGCCACAACCTTCACTCGTTCTCCAGCTTCTCCTAGAAGGGAGTTACAACCCCCTTAACTCTTGTACTAGCTAATGTACTAGTACGTAGGTGCTGATCTACATAAGGCTACAACCTTCTCTTTTCTTCCAGGGATCACGTTTCATAAATTTTCAGACTGGATCCATCAATAACATCAATCAAACATCAAATATATCTGCATAAACCAATCTCCTTTGCACCAACCAAAGACTGAATCAAACAATCACTTCTCTAAATGCTGTAGCCAGAATACAGTATCAGTAACTAGAAACCAATCCTGAACCCAGAACACTACTGCAATAAACAAAAGTAGCTAAAACATATTTTATGAGACGTACGCTACTTCAATATCTAGAACCTGTGTGCATATGCTGCTATATTAAGGTAAACCTATGTATACGTTGTTTTGAATTATAGAACCAGTGTGTATATGCACCTTTGCTATGCTGAACCTGCGTACAGATCTGTAAAATATCATTTACCCTTTTTCAACTATTCAGACATCAGTTATAACTAGATCATCAGATTTACAGTTCAAGTCATGCGCCAAATATAAAAGATCAAAATCACATAAAGATAATTCTCTTCAAGCCTTAAGATCTTGACCCATCAATAGAACTTATCCTTCCTCTAGCGCTCAGGTTCCTCCTTGATTCAGATCCAGCTATGCACCATAACCCAATGACCAGTATTCTAGATCTTGCTCTTCATAAGATATTCAATGCTTCAGTACCTTTGCCTAATGATCTCCTTCCCCTTTTATAGTCTTAGGCCTTACTCAATAGCATGGTCCAAAACCACTTAGAACCAATACCTGGGTCCAACACTTTGGACGAGATACCATGGTCCAAAACCATAGGTTCAAATACCAAGGACCAAAAACCATGGACTATAAACAAGTTTTCCCACATGTACGCGCTTTTCCTTGCGTGAAAGTGTGTGCATACGCATACGCATTTTTTGATCGGCGATCCCACGTGTATACGCGGCTTGGTTAAGTGGAACCTGTGTATATCTCGTTTTCCTTCATTTTGAGAGCCTGAACTGTGATCTATGATTTGAGTGAGTTTCCATCAAGGACAACACCTGTGCCATAGTGCCAAACCTATGTCATAATGCCAACATCTATGATACATGTATGAAGGAATGTCGGCTCATTAAGCTTCTGATTATAAGTGCAAGATCCAAAGTACATTGTTACATGAGTGAATCATTGTATCCAATAGTGGAACACGAAGCTACAACTTTCTTCTCCAAAGAATAATCTATCTCCTATGTAGTACAAGAGAAGCCAAGGCAGGCCTCCAAAAGCTTGACAAAAAGCCCTTTCTTTGAGTTATGAGGAGATATTTATCAAAAGCGCAATGACTTTTGATCTTCTTCATGACTCTTTGACTTCTATGACTATTCATATTATAACATGACTCATTACATTCCAACGTGTGGCCATTCATATTCCACTTGTGTCCCTTAGACTTCATTACATAACATTTATTACAAAAGACAATTTATAAATGAGACAGTGGCTTAGTAAGACAAAAATGTTAAAGGAAAAAACTCATCAAATGGATAGATCATTTTCTTCTTCATGGATTTCACTTGTGATGTAAGTGTTCCATGCTCTAAACTCCTTTGTGATGGCTTCGACCCAGATTGGCAAGTCTCCTTTGTAGTGCACCTTCACCTCCAATGCCTGTGATAGTATGTTCTTCAAGCTTGACTAGACATTATTCCATAACCATGAAATATTCATGTGTGCTTTGATTGGTGCAAAGTCATACTGTCGAATAACATCTTTGGTAACCTCCACACCTTCCTGTTCTGCTACTTACTTGATTTGTTCAATGTAATCCCTGATATGCTGAAAACTGACCTCCGTGTCTCTGATTTCTTTAAGAGATCCAATGGCGGGCATCCCATGGCTCTATGTAAGAGACTCAAACCCATTGTGTAGTTAGTTGTAGGCAGCCATGGTGTTAATCGTCTATGCTCCAACATGCAAGTAGTTCGGTAGATGGTGTATAAACAACACTCTGTCAATGTTTGCGACAATCTTATCCTTCTTCTCTAAGTGTTGTGAAGCATCTTCGTACTCGGTAGTCCACTCTTGCATCTAGTCAACTGCTTTTGTTGTTATCTTCACGATTTTCACCACTTCCTATGTGTTCTTCTGAATGTCAATGAGAGGGGCCATGACCTGTTGTATAAGTATCATCTCATCGTATAGTCGCACCATGGTATCCTCCATTGGTCCTAGCTCTTATAGAATCACTGACTACCATTTTGTGGTATTGGGGTTCTGTGATGACAATCATTGGTTCACTGCTGCAAGATGATCTACTTGTTACTTCATCACAACCAATTCTCTTCTCAACCTAGAATTCTTGTTCAACAAGTATTTTGAGTTATCACGTGCTGTTGTAGTGAACGCAACATTTTTCACCATAATTGCCCTCACATTCCTTCTAGTGTTGGAGGTGATCACTTTTTCTGTCACTATTGAGACTGGATTCTAAGGATCCTATGGGAAGTATCTATGCCTTTATTGCATAGTCCTCTTCTTTAGCTGATCAAACATTATGTTGCATACATCCATGACTCAATTTGTTGGTGGAGGTGTGATCCACATCTCTCCGAATGGAATATGATCTCCAGTGAGTGGTTTTTCACCTAGAGTACTAGGCTCATCCTCCATGGGATAGATGGTATATTCTTCCTCTAACTTATCCTCCTCTAGCTCTTAAGTCAATTGTTCTTCTTCCAACCTCTACACTTCTTCCTCCTCCTGATACTTCCTTTGCTTCTCTTCCTCTATTTGTCTCCACTCTTCTTTGTCTATCTATTGCTTCTCAAGAAACTCATCCCACTTCCCGTTCCCCTCCTCCTCCTCTTCTTCTTTTCCTTCTCTCATCTCTATCTCTATTTGTGTAGCTCTCGTGTTTAAAGGATCGGCCTACCATTTCCTACTAATTTCACCCCATGAATACTTGATCCTTTTCCTAGGAGCTAGCTTCTTTACTAGAGGTGTTGTTTCCTCCTCCTCCTACTCTTTCTCTTGCAAGTCCTAAGCTGGTGGGTCGTGGGGTGAACTGGCCTGTGTGGTTGGATGTGTCTTCATTCTAGAGTTGTACCAGTTCTTTCTTTTCACCTTTTGATCTAGACAATGACGAATACCCTGTGTTATGACTAGCCCTTTGACAACACAACCTAGCAATTCGCCCAAGATCATATGCATGGAAGTATTTGGTGGAAAATTGCTGGTGATTCAGATCTTCTATCTTGGCTTCCAATTCCTTATGACTCTTTAATTCATGCAATCTGATATTCAATGGAAAGATAGGCTAAGGGGCTTCATTCCTCCCATGAAGAATTCCCGATGACCACTTGTCTAGCTAATTTTCCACCTCCTACATAACAAACTTGGTTGTCACATATTGCATCAAAAGATGAGGGGTTGTTTGACATTCGAAGCATCTAATATATGTGCCCTCAAGAGTTGCAAACCAGTTTGTGATATATTGAAGTGACTCCTTCACTTGATCAGTCATGCATGGTGCAAAGAAATGTTCGACCAACCAACCATATGTGCCTCTAAAGCTTCCTTCTGATAATACCCTGTAGTGGAAATAAACTGGGAACTTTTCTTCAGGAGTTCAGTTCCAATATAGTTTTGGGAATGCATACTGTGCATAGATCCCATATAGGAGATATGAATACATGTAGAATTCCAGAGCGTGATTTTCCTGTAAAGATGCTTTAACCTGCCCCACCTATTGTTGCAGTTCATATGATAACATATCCACCAAATTGAAGGCTCTTCCATGATTCACCAGCAGATTGAGCATATATATACAATTCTCTTGGAACACTTCAATGTTCTTAATCCCAAACATTTGACAATACATAACCATCAAATATTGATATACATCTTTCAGGATCCTTTTTAGATAAACTCTTGATGGGTAATGACCAAACTTAGCAAATTCTCAAAACCATTTTTTAATAACATCATTCATGTTTAGGGAAACCCATCTTGTGTAGAAACAGTCATTTGCATACTCATTGGACTTGAGTATCTTATAGTATGTTTGCATATCCTCACCATAATAGGTGGTGAGGTGACTTCCGCTCTCGCTACAAAGCACTAGGTGAGAGTCATCGATGTATGTGATGATCCATTCAATAGCTTCAACACATGGTATGACTAGGAATCTACATGCGATCCTGTGTATCCTAGACTTCTTAATGTTGATATATGCATGAACATATTCTAAGTCCTCTAGGAAATTCTCCTGCATGAATGTGTTATAGATCTTACTCCAGGTAACCTTTGTCATCTTGTTAATAAAACATTGAGTGTTTGCATATATAGGAACATTTGGCTTTGCAACTTCCATCATCTCACCAACGGTTTCTCCTTAAAGTACTCTCGAGGATACTTTATGAGGTGGGATATCTCCTACATATGATGACACAGTGGTGACACTTGTAGCATAGTCACCTATTTGTGGAATCACACTCATAGTGACAAGATCAGCTTAAAACAACTAACTATGTGGAAAAACTTGTAAATCATGCTCAAAGAATCATCACAAATGATAGATCATGAAAAACAATGAACGACAACCAAAAATAACTAGCATGCACGTAAAATACACATGCAAAATAGGAGGGATCACTTTCAAAGCACGAAGGGGACATGCATGGTCATTTAGGGTTTCATAGTACGCTCATGTGCTCAAGAAAGAGGCAAAAATCAACAAAGGTGAACTGTAGCACCCTGAAGAGTTGAAGGTTTCATGTCTTCCCTATGTGCCCATGAACCCTCAAAGATAAGGAGGGCACACTGTTGCAATTGAAAAGGACGAAGGATGAAGAAAATATAGCTTCAGGTCTTCAAAGTGTGCCTATGTGCTCAAGGTAAAGGAGGGTGCACTATCACATGATGAAGGATTGAATAGATGGAGCTTCGTACATTTGTGATGTGCCCATGTGCCCTTATGAAAATAGGGCACACTGTAGCACTCTGAAGGTTCGAAGGGGAAATCTCATGCCTTCGTGATGCACCCATGCACTTAGGAAGAAAATTGGGTCAAATAGGGCATAATTTTCATGGCTGAAGAAGCTTTGAGATTAGGAAGTGCACTCTGCCTGTAGAAAGCTTAGAAACAAGTTTAATTAATATGATTCGATGTTAATATGAGGAGAAGAATGATCTATAAGGATTTGTAGCTGTTGTCGTATGCATGGTGAAAGATGGAAGATCTCTAGAATGTGAAAGGTTTCTTGCATGTACCAATGATTTAACACTTGCATGATAAAGGTTCATCTAAAACACCAAAAAAAAAACTACAAATCAAGAGATTGAAAACAAACAAAGCAATATTTGACAATGAAAATAAGTAGAAGATTGAGAATACAAACTTACTTTCTACACTGGTTGATGAAGGCTTCTTGATTCTCTAGTTGTGTGCTAAACTCATGCGAAGTGATGGTGAAAGAATGATTAACTAAGTTCATTTAAAGAAATTGACATGCAAAACAGATTCATGGATGAATTCTACTTGTCATCGCATGAAAGGATTAGTTAAGAAGGAGTTAAGGTGGTTCCTATTTAAGAAGGAGTTAAGGAATTAATACTATCTTGCTTAATGTGAGGGCTTTAAAAGAAGAAAGAAAAAGTATATTGTATAGGTAACACCCTTAATGACTTTCTATACTTTTGGACCATAAACCCTACAACAATAACTAGTAGCTATAGTACCATATTGTAGCATACCCAAAACATCTCACACACTTTAAGGAGATCGGGTAATTCTTGAAACCACCAATTTCACTTCAAATTTGTTTCTTTGTTACTTTTCCTCACTAACATGTTAATAGTTTATTAACAAGTGAAAGCATGAAAATGTAGACTTACACATGAATAATTAATTATTCGATCAACAATGGTGTCATAAATTATAATTATAAGCTTATACATCTGATCAATACTAAACAAACCATAAAGTAATAAAATCCATAACATAAATAACATTAATTCAACATAATTCACTTATACATTCATGAAGAATTATATATCTAGGAATTGTCCACCAATTATCTATATGGGAAGGATGTTCCAAATGACCATAGGTTCCCTACTATACCAATTCTCTACACAAAAAATTTCACCCTGATGTTGAGGTTATGAACCCACAAGGGCAAACATTTCCTATGAATGACTTTAATTCTGTTCTCATGTCCTAATTGTTAGGCTAACAACCAATATTTATTCCTACAATAGTCCCAATCAACAACTCTCTTTTCCTAATAGCCTAAATAGTCCAAGGAATTGGATCCCCTTCTTTCTCAAGAATCCCTTAGGCTATCTCACTTCCCTTTTCAATTTAGCATAGGTTAGCTAGGAAATCTCATTACTAGGATTCCAGGGAGTATATTTTGTAGAAAATTCTTCAACTGTAATAATTATCATTCCATTGAGTCACAATTCTCTCATATTTCATGGTTGTATATGTCTATAACTCATGTATACACTTATGCTTATTCTAACTAAGGGAGTCACTGATCTAAAATGGAGTAGATTAGTAATGTTTTGCTAGTTCCCCATTCAAAATAAAACCCAAGATGCTTATCATTTGCTTATCGAGTTCTTAAGGATTCAATATTTTTTCTTAATTAACTGATTCCCATGAGAGTTTCTTATGTAAATGTTATAAACAATTTAACATAAAAATATATGTTGAAAAACAACAAAATGACAACAAAGAACATCAAAATACAACACACAACAAACACATGGTAAAGGAGTTCACCCCTCCTGGGCTACATCTCCTTGGTCTAGCTTCCAATGGCTTGGCCCTATCTATTATGCTCAAATTACAACAAAAGTGTGTTTGAAATGCTCAAATACCTTTAAACCCTATCTCAATGAGTTCAAAATACTCAAAAAATGACTATCTAGCCTCTTTTTGCATCCAATTTGGACAATAACCAAAGAAGTTATGACTTCTTCGAGTTCTTCCACTATTTGTTCCACAAAATGCTTTAAAACTGACCAAAAACCTCATTTCCGCTCCAAAATCCCCTAATAGAGTGAGGAATTCACCGTTCGAGGGGCTATATTCTGTCGGCCTTTTTGCAATGGCAATCGGCAAGTGTTGCAGGCTCTTAACACAACAAAACATTGCGATGCGGTATTGCGGATCCGCCGAGGTATTAAACTGTGTCATATAAAATTCTCGCATCTGGGGTACTCATCGTAATCAGAAATCAGCTTTAGGGACATAACTAGTGCAATATGATGGACCTGCTGGAACACTAAACTGCAACACATAAAATCCCACATCTGGTAGTCTATTGCAATCGACACTATCAGTCGTAACAAATAATAACAACGAGGTTTCAGTGCGATTTGCGAGGGTCGATTCTTAACCTGCACCTTTTTTTTCTCGATATGCAATATGCGGGACCCAGTGGCAACCTACCAATTGGCACTTCCCCATTTGCTGGGACCCTTGCATGTCATCTAATCCTGCCACATAGACAAGTCAAACTTGAACTTTGAATTTCTCTATCTTCTACATATGAACTTAGATTTTAGTGTCGTTTGTACCATTGGATTCAGAATGATGAACTCTTAAATTTGAATCTAAGTTTGACAAGATTCTGACACTTTGATTTTTGAGCATAATTTTGAGCACCTGATCACTCCTCCCCACTGGAAGCCTTTTGGATCCCAAAATATTTATATTTAGTTAGTGAATAGATGAGGGAATTGTTCCCTCACCTTCCCCACTTCAATCCATTTGGCCTTTGATGGATGTGTACCTTTGAGACCCACCCAAAGATAATCAATACTTCCCCTTTTAGTTGTCCTTGTCCTTCTGTCAAGTATAGTGTCTTGCTCAAGCACATTAAGGAATTCTAGAGAAAAGTCTTCAATAGATGGAATTTGAACATTCTCTCCTTGATCTTCAATCAAAGGATGTTCATACAATCTCAAATGTTCAAGATTAACAATGGAATATATTTGCATATATGAAGGAAAATCAAGCTTGAAAGCATTATTACCAATATTTTCCAGACTTTTAAATGGACCATAACGAATTGGTTTTATCTTTTTACCTTCACCTTGAAGCCTTTCCTTGCTAATGTATAGCCAAACTCCATCACCTACTTGAAACTAATGATCCACACGATGCTTATCATGCCTTGCCTTATACTTTCCTTGACTCTTTTCTAGTTGTTCTTGAACTGTTTGGTGAATCAACTAAATTTTCTCAATGAATTTCTTTGCTCTATCTATGTCACTATGTCCATCTACACCTACATCTTTCTTAAAGATCAAATCCAAAGGTGATTTAGGCAAATAACGAAGACATGCCTAAAAAGGCAAAGTTAGAGTAGAAGAGTGTTTTGCTCAGTTGTAAGCATGCTGAATATAATGCAACTGTTCATCCCACAAATTAGGATGTTTGCTGCAATATCCTCTTAGAAAATGAATAATTGTCCTGTTAACCACTTTAGTTTGACCATCTGTTTGTGTCCATCAAGTCCATAAACATGACCAAAAATTCCCAACAAATCGAGAATCACGATCACTTACAATAGAAGTAGGCAATCCAAAATGAACCCATACATTTTGAAAGAAAAGTTGAGTTGCTTGTTCTGCTGTAATTTTATTTTTACAAGGCATTGATATGCACATCTTACTGAACCTCTCCACAACTACATACAAATAATCATGATTTTTCCTTGATAAAGGAATACCTCCTACGAAAGCCATAGAAACACTTTCCCATGGTCATGAAGGCACTGGAAGTGGTGTGTACAATCCTAGTTTCCTATTACTAGGCTTACTGACTGCACACAATGAACAAGCTCTGGTAAAACATGACACACTTTCAAGCATACGAGGCCAATAAAAATACCTCTGAAGATTTTCCATTGTTGTACTTACACTGAAATGCGCAGCAATAAGAGAAGTGTGCACTTCCCTCGTGACATTTATTCTCTCCCCCCGTGGAACACAAAGTTTTCCCAAATGATACAACATATTATCATGTACATGGTAGTCTAATTCCTCAACTTGGTGGCCTTGACTCAAGTTTAAATATACCTCTTGAAAGTCAGCATCATGTGTGTATTGTTCAACATAACTTTCAGGCATAACATAATGATTCTTGAGTAAAATGGCTACATTAATAGCTGGTCTAGAAAGCATATCAACAACTCTGTTATAAATACCTTTCTTGTACCTGATGACCAAGTGGAATTGCTGTAAAAATCCCATCGAATGAAAGTGCCTTGACTGCCGCAATTTAGTTTGAGATTACAGATAATGCAGAGGTTGATGATCAGTGTGAATAATGGTTTCTTTTCCCATCAAGTAATGCTTCCATTTTTTCACACTTTGTACCAATGCATAAATCTCTTTATCATATATAGGATAGTTAATAACAACACCATTAAAAATCTCAGAATGAAATGAAATGGGCTTATTATGCTATAAAATAATTGCACCCATGGCATACTCACTTGCATCTATTTGTATTTCAAATGGTTGTTCCAAATCCAGCAACGCTGAAACTGGGGCTGAACTGATCTTTTGTTTTAAAGCATCAAATGCTTTTTTCTGTTTGCCTCCCCATTGGAAGACAAGCTTCACACTGGTCAAAGCATGTAGTGGAGTTGCTATGGAGGACAAGTTAGCAATAAAATTCCTCCAGCACTGTGTTGCTCCCATAAAACTCCTTACTTTTGTGACTGATTTGGGTATTGGCCAATTCACAATGACTGAAACTTTAGAGGGGTCAATCTTTAGCTCACCTCCTCCAACTATGTGGCCCAAATACACTAAGGAAGTTTTCCCGATTTCACATTTAGACATCTTCAGAAATAACTGTTCTTTTCTCATGATATACAAAACTTTCCTCACATGCTTGACATGATCTTCTCGTGATTTTCTTAATATCAAAATATCATCTAAATAGACAATTACAAAGTCATCAAGAAAATATCTTAAAAAATCATTCATAACTCTCATGAATGTAGCTAGAGCATTGCAAAGACCGAAAGGCATAACCAGCCGCTCAAACAATCCCTATTTGGTTTTAAAAGCAGTCTTCCAAATATCCTCCTCAAATATTCTTACTTGATGATATCCACCTCTCAACTCTAATTTAGTGAAATATTTTTCATTTTTCAATTGATCTACCAAATCATCTATTCTGGAAGTGGGTACCGATTCTTTATTGTAATCTTATTCAAAGCTCGATAATCTACACACATGCACCAGGTTCCATATTCTTTTGGTACCAATAGAATTGGTGAACCACATGGCGAAGTCAAGGGACAAATTACACCTTTATCCAACAATTCCTGGACTTGTTTCTTAGTTTCTAAACCTTCCAGAATTGACATTCGATACATACTGATGTTTGGGAGTGGACAATCTTTTTGTAGATGAATTTCGTGTTGAATTCCTATTTTTGGTGGTAATCCTTTTGGTTCTTGAAACATGTCTCCATATTAATTGAACACATCAACCAATTCAACTTTCAGTTTCACGTCACAACCTGCAAAGGATTCCTGCTCTGAGTCATTCTTCTGCTTGATCATAAGGAGAACAAGAATCTTGCTAGAATTGACCAGTCATTTCATTTCCCCCGTGCTTGCTAAAGAAAGACTAAGCTTTCTATGATGGGCTCCCACAACATACTCCAATCCATCTTTGAACAAATGATATTTGGTCTCAAATCTATGGAAAACTTCTTTCCTGTCATACAGATACAAGCTTCCCAACACAATCCCAGAAATATCCAATGGCACAACGTCTAATTCGACTTCATCAATGAAATTGGCAGTGATTGCAAACCCGAAAACACATTTCCGTGTAAGTTGCAAATTGGAATCCTTGGTTATCCAACCCAATGGATATAATTTATGATGAGGCACAATTTCTAGATTCACCTTATTGACAAAGTCTGTAGAAATTAAATTTTCCTGAGATCCACTGTCAAACAACGTATCAATCTTAGTTTGTTTGGAAATAACTTTGATATGGAACAACTCGATTATGTTTTCCTTATTCGAAGCGTTATTGGAGTTATTTGTTGTGCTAGTGCTTGCCACGACTTCCTCTCTGCTTTCTTTTTCCATGACTTTTCCCTTAGTGACTATGGCTACAATCTTGGTTTCATCTCCTGAGTCAGAACCCAAGTTTTGTTGTGAAGCAATGTTTGTCCTCTGTTTCCCTTTATTGTTAAATTTATTCGATCTTAATTTTGGATGAAGCTTCTAGCAATGCACTTCATCATGGCCCTGTTTGGAACAATCTTGCACACAAGTTTCTCCCATTCTTTCTTAACAGAAGCATTTTTTCTGCTTTCCTTTAAATTTCTTCCCTTTTTCACCACTCTGAAATGGCTTCTTCTTACCTTCTTCTTGTACATTTTTCCCTCTTGCTTCGAGGTGTGTAGATTGAACACAAACCTCATCAAGATTCGTGGGAATAAACATAAGAATGGTATGTCGAAGATAGCTATGTAATCCTCCTATGTATTTCAGCAAAGTATCTTGTGACTGTAAGTCTACTCCTAGCATAAGAGCTCTTTTCCTAAACTCTTGAGTATACTCTTGCACATTTTGACCTTTTAACTATCTGAACTTTTGCCAATTCATGATAGATTTTTGTATATGAGCTAAAGAGTAGAATTATCTTTCTATAGCAGCAATGAAATCATTCCAAGAAATAGAGATCTTACCGTGTTTTTTGATCTCGTCTTGAGTCCTTGATTCCCACCATACAAGTGTTTCACCCTCCATTCTCAATGAAGCCAACTAAATTTTGATATCATCCTCTTGAAGGTTCTAAATTCTTCAATACACCTCCAACTGATGAATCTAGTTATCCGGCTTCTCTCCATTCACTTCACCATTGTACATAGGTAACCCAAATTTAACATCAAGCCTTAGAAAAGGTGATTTACCAATTCCTTTCAAAGAATGATGATGAATATGAGTAGTGGTGGTATTAGTGGAAGAGGGTGAAGATGTTTTCGAAGAAGAAGATGAAGAATATGGTGGAGATGGCGGAGGTTTGCCTTCATTCCCATTACCTCCTTTTCCTTTATCTTCTTTTCCATTACCTCCTCTTGAAGAGCCTTCTCCATTGGGAGGCTTGGAACTTTCTCCTTGCAACTTGCTATTCCTCTCTTCATAGAGGACCTTAACCATCTCTGTCATATCAAAGAAATCCTTTCTAAAGGTCTTCTCATCTTCTATCATGATAGGTTCTCCTTCATGAGACATCATCTATGGAGACTCAACTACAACTTCTACAACTTGAGGATGTACTGGTGTAGAAGACTTTGGAAACCTTTCTCTTCTTCCCCTTGAACCAACTGTAGGGATTTCAACCAACTTTCCTTCTCCTCTTTTTAGTTTTAACCTTGCAAGCATGACATAAACTTGCAAACAATTAAATCCTTTTTTCACAAAGCAATTATAGTAATCAAAAACTTTGCTCTGATACCAACTTGATTTGAAATGGAGGAGATTAGTAATGCTGTGTTAATTCCCCAGTCAAAATAAAACCCAAGATGCTCATCATTTTCTTATCAAGTGCTTAAGGATTCAATATTTTTGCTTAATTAACTGATTCCCATGAGAGTTTATTATGTAAATTTTATAAACAATTTAACATAAAAATGTATGTTGAACAACAACAAAGAACATCAAAATACAACACACAACAAGCACATGATAAAGGAGTTCACCCCTCTTGGGTTACGTCTCCTTAGTCCAGCTTCCAATGGCTTGGGCCTCTCTATTATGCTCAAATTACAACAAAAGTGTGTTTACAATGCTCAAATGCCTCTAAAACCTGTCTCAATGAGTTCAGAATACTCAAAAATGACTATCTAGCCTCTTTTTACATCCAATTTGGATAATAACCGAAGAAGTTATGACTTCTCTGAGTTCTTCTATTATTTGTTCCACAAAATGCTCTAAAACTGACCAAAAACCCCATTTCCGCTCCAAAATTCGCTAATAGAGCGAGGAATTCGCCATTCGGTGGGCTATATTCTGTCGGCCTTATCGAAATTGTGATCGGCAAGTGTTGTGGGCTCTTAACACATCAAATCGTTGCGATGTGATATTGCGAACCCACTGGGGTATTAAACTGTGTCATATAAAATTCCTGCGTCGGGGGTGCTCATCGCAATTGGTAATCAGCTGTGGGGACATAACTAGTGCGATATGACAGACCCGCTGAGACACTAAACTACAACACATAAAATCCCGCATCCGACAGTCTATCGCAATCGACACTTTATCAGTGGTAACAAATAATAACAACGGGGTTTCAGTGTGATTTGCGGGGGTCGATTCTTAACATGTGTTGTTTTTTTTCCCGATATACAATATCTGAGACCCAGTGGCAACCTGCCACTTGGCACTTCCTCATTTGTTGGGACCCTTGCCATGTCATCCAATCTTATCACATAGATAAGTCAAACTTGAACTTTGACTTGCTCTATCTTCTACATACAAATTCGGATTTGAGTGCCATTAACACCATTGGATTCAGAATGACGAGCTCTTCAATCTAAAGCTGAGTTTGATAAGATTATAACACTTTGAATTTTGAGCATAATTCTGAGCACCTATTCAGTCACTCTCACTAATGTCACTATTAAGATGAAAAATTGAGCTCTCACAAATTTGATAGCTAAAATTCTTCCACTGAATGATAACTCAAACAACATAAAGAGTTGAACTAGAGTGACAATTCAAATGATTTTTTCACTCAAACTGTTGGTAGGTCGAGCCCTTAATAATTCGTATTCTATATTAATTTGAAAGAATAAAAAAGCATATAAACTATTACCTAAAACCTTCCAAACTCTCTTTCCTCACATGATCAAAAAATATATAACTAAAATTACAAGTAAATAAAAAACCATGTACATTCCTAAAACACACCATTCTCATCTCTTATCACTAATCCCAAGGATTAGATAATACATATAAAAATTTACAAAGCCTTAATATTATTTTAATTATCAATAAAATAATATTATTTCATTTTCCCGTTTAAACCATCTAAGTCTTATTTCTTTCCCTTGTGAAATTATTTCTTTCCCTGTGAAATTATAGCCCCATATTTTTGTCACTCTTCTGTAGTATATAATGTACCTTTTAATTATAAGTTATTATATAATCTTCCACATTACATCATTTGAATTTTTCATATTCATCATATACACACAATAATTAAAATTAAAGCACTCCAATAGGACTATTTCCACTATTACAAAAATATCTATCAATACCATCATTTAAGAAAATATGTTCATTATAAACATATAGATAAGTTCATGAAAAGCATGAATGTATTGGACAACACTAATAGCAACATTTTAGATACATTCTTCAATATCATCGTAGAAACATTATAACAAACAAAAAGTTCGTCTAAAAGAAACGCATGCGCATAAGAAACTATCAATAATAGAATGCGCATGGAAACATATGGAAGCAAAATGAACGAAGTGATTTAAATGTTTTAAGCAAAAAGGTAATCTCCATCAGTTTACACCCATTTTGAACTTCAGTTACGGGTTCCTATTATAGTGACAAATTCACAAATACTTGCATAGTGACACTGTATGCATATCTATCGTATTAAGATGACTCCAATCAAAGTTTGATAAATACTCTGGTTAGTCCCTGCCCCTTCGGGCTGGCAGGGACTATAGTAATCAATTTGAGTCCCTAGAATTACTTTGACACGATAATCAATAAACGTATTTTAACTTAAAACAAAGTTTCTTGAAATGACACATCAACCAATACAATATTTTTTATTTTTTTATGCTTTTAACCAATCAACGAAATCTTCATCTTATTTGGCCTCAAAACGAGGTATACAGGCTCAAAAGTTAGGCCAAAGCTTAGGGTAAACGACCATTTCAAACACCATTTCAAACGCTATGAATTAATGCTGAATTAATGTTAGCATTAAGTCTTAAACATTTTATGTTAAGGCATATATATACATTATCTGGATCGCCCAAAAGGGCCTATGGCCGTTCCAACTACTCTTACAATACACCTGCGGTGTACTCCTGCCACCGCATGTACCACCGTTACCACCGTTACATGTACGCCTGCCAGCACATCTAACAGGTGCCAACTCCTATGGTCGTTTCAACTATAGAACGCTTATTCTTTGCATATTTGAACTCACCGTCCCCATTTTTGTTATCTTCACATATGGCCAGTCCAGGGTCGTACTGTTCCTCTTCTACAGACAGAGAGGTTAAATGTAGCATCTGGGCACAAAGCCTGCACGGGTGATGATTTCATGTGTAGTAGGAAAAACAACTGCATCCTTTGTGATGATTTCATGCATTGATAATCATTTTTGATATTTATAAGTTTGCAATAGACCTTGTATAATGAAATGTAGAAATAAAGCAAACATATTCTCTGTACAATTAGGATCAGTGCCTGCAAACATATTCTAGGATCAGTGCCTGCAAACATATTCTCTGTACAATAGGATCGTCTGTCAACCAGAACTTGTACAATGAAATGCATAAATAAAGAAAACATATTCTCTGTACAATAGGATCGTTTGTTAACCAGAACTTGTACAATGAAATGCATAAATAAAGCAAACATATTCTCTGTACAATTAGGACCAGTCCCTGTCAACAAGAAACTTGCCCCAAACCATTATACTAAACCCATATAATGAAACGCAAACTGGTTCTCCAACAGGTACATGGCAGACTTTATTGGATTGATTAAATTCCAGATCAAATTAGGGTTAATTTTAGCTTGATAGCAACCTGACAAAAACAAGCTCATCAAAATTATCTTGCAAATGGCAAGGATCTGTAATTGATAGGTCACTGCAACTGAAGAACAAATCAATTCAACAGCTAAATAACATTTACAACCATGTGCAAGTAGTTATTGTACCTGATCTAGGATTCAATACTCCTGTCAGGTATGTTGACGTGGTGTACGCCTCCTCTTCAAGAAGAATATCAACAAATCGAGCAAAATTGAGAAATGTGTGATCCAAATCCAGTACTAAATATAATTTTTGCCTTGGTAACAATTTCTTCAGATCACTTTCATGTAACCATTTGATTTCTGTATCTGCTACCGCTTGCTAGGAGAAACTTGCCCCAAACCATTATACGAAACCCATATAATGAAACACAAACTGGTTCGCCAACAGGTACATGGCAGACTTTATTGGATCGACTGAATTCCAGATCAAATTAGGGTTAATTTTAGCTTGATAGAAACCTGACAAAAACAAGCTCATCAAAATTATCTTCCAAATGGCAAGGATCTGTAATTGATAGGTCACTGCAACTGAAAAACAAATCAATTCAACAACTAAATAACATTTACAACCATGTGCAAGTAGTTATTGTACCTGAACTAGGATTCAACAATTTCTTCAAATCACTTTCACGTAACCGTTCGATTTCTGTATCTGCAAGTTCGAAATCCTAAAAAATTTGTACATGTCACTTTTTCTCCTCAAAGAATTATTGATGTTACTTACAGTAGTATCAAGTTAAACTTTCCACAGAAAAATAAGCATAACCTATACTGAAGAAACAAATTTTCCTGGAAGTAAGAAAAATAAGCATAGCCTGTACTAAAGAAACAAATTTTCCTAGAAGTAAAATCTTAACAAAGTTGCACAATCTGCAAATGTAATCATCTCTGTAAACTAATATGAAAGGAGAGATTAAATGCCTCATCATTGAAGGCAATAAAACAAGAATTATATTTAGGAATGGCGTTTTAGAAATCATACCTTGTGAATATATTTGAGGGCAACACCAGTTTGAATGAGCGTAATCCGAGCGCAAACACTTACCTGTTCTCACACTTACCTGTTCAGTTGTTTATACAAGGTCTCCATTGCAGCAGGAAAGCAGCATTTACATCAACGTAGGGATTTTCTGGATCATGCCGTCCTTCGAAGTCATTACACATTCAAAGTTCAGCGAATTTGGTTCCTGAGTTTACTACGAACTGTTGTTTCAGGTTTAGCTATGACGCCTGCGACACGCGTACACATGGCTTGCATGCAATGCACGTGGTAAGGGAGAAAGAAAGTATTTCATCGATTAGGAAATGGAAATGATGGAGCACGCACACTGATTCTCTTTCTTGAAATTCTACGAGGACGAGAACCTGGGATTGCTACCATTGAACGCGTCGACTGGCCTGCTTTACTAAAAACAAAATTCATTCTGATATTCAAAATAAAGAAAAAGTACGACAGGCATGCTTTGGAGCACTATGTTGACCTTGTCAATGACATCAAATTCTGCTTATGACTTTGAAACCTTGAGGTCATATAATGCAGTGACTTATAGTTTGCAAAACTATTGGGTTCAATCCTAATTAAATCCATTAAGATTAAAGCAATGGAAAGAATTTGAAGAATGAGGAAAATAACGAATCTCTGAGATCATAAATGTAGTGATTTTTTGTTTGCAAAAATATTGGCTACCTTGGTAACAATTTCTTCAGATCACTTTCACGTAACCGTTCAATTTCTGTATCTGCAAGTTTGAAATCCTAAAACATTTGTACATTTGTACATGTCACTTTTTCTCCTCAAAGAATTATTGATGTTACTTACAGTAGTATCAAGTTAAAATTTCCACAGAAAAATAAGCATAGCCTGTACTGAAGAAACAAATTTTCCTAGAAGTAAGAAAAATAAGCATAGCCTATACTAAAGAAACAAATTTTCCTAGAAGTAAAATCCTAACCAAGTTGCACAATCTGCAAATGTAATCATCTCTGTAAACTAATATGAAAGGAGAGATTAAATGCCTCATCATTGAAGGCAATAAAACAATTATTATATTTATGAATGGCGTTTTAGAAATCATACCTTGTGAATATATTTGAGGGCAACACCTGTTCAGTTGTTTATACAAGGTCTCCATTGCAGCATTAAAGCAGCATTTACATCAACGTAGGGATTTTCTGGATCATGTCCTTCTTCGAAGTCATTACACATTCAGAGTTCAGCTAATTTGGTTCCTGAGTTTACTACGAACTGTTGTTTCAGGTTTACCTATGACGCCTGCGACACGTGTACACATGGCTTGCATGCAATGCACGTGGTAAGGGAGAAAGAAAGTGGCCAGTAGGAAACCATGCCCTTTAATATGAAAAACTTCACAAAACCTCAATACAACGATATAACACGTTAGCATGAAACCTTAGATCCAATTCTGACATGTCATTTAAACATGGCTATGTTGAGATGTCCAGTGACGTGTTACTCATATTTTGTCCCACTTGTTAATTGTTTTAACTTATTGTAAAAGACGCATGTCCTCTAGGTGGCATAACCATGCCACTTCTGATTATGCCATGATTTTATCACTTCTTATTCATATATTATATCAACT
>APFE030759199.1:0-19067 GCA_000404065.3 Pinus taeda | reverse complement strand
TCTGCTTTTAATATTCCCTCTCGCTTGACATATACAACTCTCCAACCAAATCTTCTTTAATCATATTCGGCTTTTGCCGGTTTTGTTTATATCAATACGACCATACATAACTTTCGAACTATATTCTCTGCACTCCAACCAAATCACATTCATCTTTATGTCGTGTTTCTGCATGATGGAGCTTTACTTTCACTGTACAGATATTATTTTCTAAACCGTTTAACTATTACGGGCATATATGTCATAGAAAACTGCTAGTTAATTATGTATATAGCTTAAGCATTTTACTTAAAAATAAAGAATAAAGTTTGTGACAAATTTATATGCAGAAGGCTTCGATCTCCAGCCAAAATCCAGGTCGGAAAACCATCGGAATCCATGGACATGAAATTGGGATCAGATTGATTCGACAACAAACAGCGATTCTGAGTTGGAAAAGTTCGTCGCTAATTGGCCAGGCTTGAAGCTTCTACTGAAATATTCTTGACCATAGCCAGTGAATTGCTGACCAGATGAGAGACATTCCGCAGCCCTCCAAACAAACAATGCTTGAGATTCCCATTGTTGCCAGAGAAACTATGGTCGCACTCAGCAATATCTCCAGGTCACTAGCGTGCTGTGGAATTGACATGAAATTCGCGTTCTTCAAACATGAGAGCATGTCGTGCAATTCGTGGAGCGTGTCGTGGAATAACTCGAAACAATTTTGCAAGGCGCCGCGTTTTCTTTGGTCGAGATCGAGGCGAGATAGGCTACGGGCTTTGGCTTAACCAACTATTCACAAGGCAGGGACTAGTTTCCCCGCGGCATGTCTTGTTATTTTTGTATTCATCCTATATGCATATCTTGATAAGATTTATAGAAAGATAGGAAATACTTCAAGGATTTAGAAAATATATGGTAATTTGTGATGAATATAATATTCTTTCTACTCCACACTTGCGAGGCTTCAAAGTGTGAGGGTTCTATTGAGGGAAACCATGAAAGTATGTCTATGGGAAGTTATTATCCATTATTTATTCCATGTGACGATGAGATAATTTTTTCTCCTAAGGTTATAATTATGCATAATTAAGGTGTTCACATCATAGAAAAGACATGTTAATGGTTGTGTCTCTTCCATTCAAATAGTTTTAAATTCTTAGCCAATTAAACATCTCTTGAAATTTTTAAGGGATGATTTTTTGCATCTTTGTTGGCACACCATAACTTGAAGGACACTTCGATGTCATCACCCACCCATGTATTTTGGTACACTATCATCCTCTATGCTTCCTTCAATACTTCCTATGTAAAAGGGAAAGTAATAATGATATGTGCATTTTTTTCTAATTCCTAACATAGCTGCATCAATCAAGACTAGCAAGAGTTCTTTTTGTAATATTTCTCATGTTGGTTCCCTGTTGTTTAAGATCATCCACATAAAAAAATTTGGATTTGGTTGATCTCTTTAGTTTCCATAGAATCTCCCACTGCCATACATGTTGTTCCTCTCTTCCTTCGTCGAAAAGAGCTTTATGTCCTAATTTTGGAACATTATCCCCTAATGGGTTTAATGATCATATTAATTGATCATCCTGCTCTCTAATTCTAACATTTCTATCTTTCAAAATTCTTGTAAAACTCTACTATTTAGCATCATGCTCCTCAATTGCTAACTCCCTCCAAGTCAACCATTTCTAGATCCAAAAGCTTGTTCTATGTCTATATCCAAACTATATTAACATATGGTATCCATTGTTCCTCACATCTAAGATCATTTGTGAGGATAACCTATGTTCCTTTCCTACCCACCCATTGATCACGTCTAAACTATGTATCCTTTTGTACATTGCTATACCAACCAATTTCTCACCAATTAGAAAGAAAAAATTATTGATTTCCACATTATTGAAACATTATGTAGTTACTTTATAGGGTTCATGACCCATTCTTTCAATATATCAAATGTGATGCATTTGGATTTTACTATCTAAAACCATACCCCAATTCTTTAAATTAACATCCACACATTTTATGTTGAGGACACTTTTTAAAAGAGGAATGGGTCCTTTACCATCATACCCCTTTTACTTTTGGAAGGGATATTTTATACCACAAATTATCTGTGTTGGACTATTATATTGTTTTCCATTTATCTCAATGCTTTTGGAGATTAATAGGTCCCTAGTTTGGAGAATTGGGGCCTAAAACCTTTTAGTGCATTCTTTAAGCACTAAACAATTTTTTTGGGGTCAATAGTTTCTTGCTTTAACAATGGACTCCAAGATACTATTATACACTTAGAGACATTTCCAACAATGAAATAAGCACATAAGTCAAATTTCGTTTCCAAAAGTTATGTCTCTTGAAATTTGACATATTGTGTTTGACCACCATGGTACGAGTGGATGCAATATCAACCTTCATTGCTCATGAATATGGGAAAAGCCAAATGTGGACTTTGAAGAGGACTCTATGAGGTCCAAAATTGTAACACTAATTAAAAATAGAAGGGGTGAAATATTACATCGGGATATGTTATATATTAGACCATTAGGAGGAGTAGGGATTTCATTCTTTTCTATTGTATTTTGTTCCATAGTTCAGGAAAGAAACTGAGAATGGGATATGAGAGAGAAAACTAGAGGGCGTTAGGATTTTATAACTGTCTTACAAGCCATAGGCTGCAAGCCATAGAGAGTGCCACATCTTTGTACTTGCACAATTTCCATACCAAAGAAAAGAGAGAAAAGTAGCCTAACCTTCTAGCTAGGTTTTTTCCCAGAAGGGTTTCCTAGGGAAAATGTTTATGTCTATTATGGATGGTGTATATATTTTTTGTATCTATTTTTTGCATTTCAACTACTTTAATTAAGTAAGTAGAATATTGGCTAACTAAAGAATCTAGAATCCAAGGAAAAATTAACAATAATGATTTCTGTAAATTTTACAGGTCTTTTCAAATGAACTATTCTAATGGAACATCCAGAACAATTTAAGAACCAACGAAGATAGAGTGAAGTCCATTTTCTCATTATCTTTAAACCATATGTATCTATAACATAACATTCTAATGGTTTCCAGAACTCGTTTTGGGACACAGCCATTGACATCCAAAATATAGAGAAAGCTTCTGGTAGAGATTTTACCAAGAGTAGGTGTCCTCCTCCATATAAACACCTATTACATTGAGTTCTTCTATTATTTTCCACTTTAGTTGTTAACCATTCACTTTTTTATTTTTATTTTTTATTTTAGATTCAAGTGGAAACCCAAGTACTTTAGTCCCATGTCAAAGTCTATTAATATTGATACTTAAACTCTTCCACTTGCTCCTTATTTTTGTTAACTAATTAACCCATTAACTCAAAAATCTTATCACTTTAAGTCTCTAACTCCCAGGCCCTTAACCATTAAGCCCAATTACCCAATAAAACAAGATACTTGATTTTGAACTACTAAATCATTATATAATTAGCCCCTAACCTTTAACTCACCCACCAACAATTTTTTCATCCCATTTAAATATTAAATTATTAATTCTCTAACCCATAACATGCTAATTAACAAAATTATAACCTAAACATGAACCATTAATCCAAAATAAACCCAACCAATAATCTACTAAATTCCTCACCTTTTTCTCACTAACCAACAAACCTTCTAACTATTAATCCAATAACTCACAAACCTCGAATAACTCATAAACCCCCTCACCATTAATCGATAAACCCATTAATGTACCTTAACCATTAATCTATTAACTTTGTCACTAAAAAACCTCCATTATAATTGACAATACAAAATGTGAAATTTATTATAGAATGACACTGCAAATTCACCAATATCTAATAATCTTATCGAGAAATCCTTGAATCTCTCTAAATAACCATTTTGGGTATAAAATAATTTATGTCAATAAATACATTTAAAATTATATGAAATATTCCAACCATATTATAATATAGCTATATTTATTTCAACCACCATAAAGTGAAAAGCATGGTATTCACCCTTCCAACGTTTTAGTGCATGAACATTCATACAAAATTTTCCCTTTTTATAAAACAAACCCATATAATTTTGATATTCATTCCACTTATTAGTCTCGACCATCTGGCAATGGCACGCGAATATAGTAATCAATTTTTAGTGGCTTGACATTAATTGGTCATCAATTTTGGAATGTTTTTATTTTTATTTGAGGTTCTTTATTTTTTTAGCCATCTCATTCAATTGATGGTCTTATTTGGCCTCTTCCTAAGGTGGAAGAGGCTAGACCATAGGTTTGTTCTCCTTTTACCCTGTTCATTATTAGTGTCTGTCAAACCGTTGATGTTAATGCTAGCATTAGTTTTCCTACTTTTCCTAGCATTAGTTTGAGCATATTGGTTTACTTTGCCTAGCATTAGTTTGAGCATATTGGTTTATTTGCAGGTTGGGTTATTCAATGTGTGCCTGTACGTGCAAGTGTAGGTGTGCATGTAGGTGCAGGTGGATGTTTTTGTTGCCCTCCCTTCCTAGATTCCAAGGGCTCAGTTCTGATTCAACTACGTTCAGGTCCAGGCTACTAGCGCTATCAGCAAGTAGGTTCCCAAGCAGGTTCCCAAGTAGTACATAGAAGATGGGCTGGCTGGATGCTTTCGACACAAAAGAAACAGGGACGAGCCCATCGACCATCTTACCCAGGGAATCAACGGGTTCCAGTGGCTGCTTGGGCTCTTAGGATTTATTGACCACCTATAGCTATTGTTGCTACCTTTGCCCCTGATGGCTTGGATGAACGCTTTACTTCAGGAAGGGCGTAGAAACTGCTGCTACCCTTCTAAATGGAATTGGTAGGAATGCTCGCTCAAATGGAATTGGAACTGTTATTCGCTCTTTATCTAGGACTGTAACTCAAAGGGATGCCATTCCTCCCACCCTACATTGGATGGAGTTCAGGTGGTGGCTGGCCTAACATTCTTTATGAACTCTGGCTATAGCTAATTCAACTAGTTGGATTGTTATCCATACTCAATGAATGAGTATCGTGGGTGGATCATAGAGACCCCATAGAGCCCGGCATAGTAAGAATTGGAGTTGTAGAGGCCAGCTGTCTTCCGAGGGGGGTGCACAACCTTCTTACAAGAAAGGGGTGCACAAACACACAGTCTTCTGATACGCTTACTTACAAAAGTTCCAGTACCTTCGTTACACCCTTAGTCAGAGAGATAAAGGTACATGGACATCCATAAATAGTTTATCCCTAATCTATGGACCTTAGAGCTTAGAGCTTACTTATAACACATAGACTGAGGGCGGCTAAGACGTTTTGCAGGTCTACATACACAACTGGAAGGAAGTCCATAATGCTCGTGGGCTAGCGGGGCATCCTTGGCACCATAGGCTGCTTGAGGAGATGGGCTGGAAGAAGAAATGAACCAGAAATGGAAGAAGCTACTCTCTGCTAAGACCTAAATGATTGTGAAGTAGGGTGAAAGTGGTAGGGACTGGAGCCATGGCATTGGCAAGGGTAGAAAAATGAAACCTAAGCGATGGCAGGCTTACCAAGACGGAAAGGGAGGTACCATACTAGTCTGTTTTTGCAAAATATCGTCTTCTACTTCTCTTCTAGCAGAGAGCTCCATCCCATGTGTCTGCCGGTATCTTGAGCTGGAAGAACCAAGCTCCTTAACAGTGTAGGGAAGGGCTGACAGTCAGGGAGGTAATAACTCCCCTTCAAACCCCTATAAGTATGATGCCAGAGCACCCAGAGGAGGGGAAAATCTAGGAAGCTAGATCTTGAGAGGGGAGCTGAAGCTGCTGCATCGGAGCTCAAGCTATCAGAGAGAGAAAATCAGGGCAGTCCCTGCAAAAGTGGGATTTTCATGTATGGGACAGAGCTAAGAGATTGTTGGGCTGAGATGAGATGGAGATTAACAGTAGTCCACACTGCCATTTGAACGAGTAGTGTTGAACAGCAATGGAGCTTAGATGGTTAAACAGTCAACAACTTAAACATATGAGCCAGTAGCTAAGGTAGCAAGAAGAGCAATGGTGCTGAACAAAGAATATGGCATATATTTTGGAAGCTATGACATCTGTGCTGGTTAACCTACGAGGATGATTTGATGGAGGTTAACGTAAATCAGGGCATTTATACGTGTTAGCTGCTAATTATTCATTGTGAACATATTTCATTCTATTTAGCATTATCCATACAACATCCGCTACGTGTAAGTTACTTTTGTTGTTATATAATAAAGTTAGAAATGATTTTGGGGTGACCTCGCTTCAACTTTTATTTTTGGTTCAGCTCCACTACATTGGTTTATATCAGGTACTGTTTATGTTATTACATTGTATTGACATATTTTACCTTCTGTAGGGTTTGAGATTTTTGACCTAGGTTGTTACGGTTATGGTTGAAAGTTGTGTTTTTATCAAAGTGTTTATATTGGGTGGTTTTTATTGTGTTTTTGAATTAGTTTTCATAGCAGGTTCTCTTTTATCTTGGTAGTGGTATTTTGAAGTTTGGTATGAAAACTGTGCATTGGCTTTTTCCTTTTGATGACTTTCTTGTTGATTGTGGCTTGATATCTCCTTGTCCATCAAATCCTATCCATGAGCACAATGTGCACCCAAAACAAATGCTCTGCCTCCTTAGTCATGGATGGCAAGGTGATTCTCCATTAGCTCACACAACAATACCTATAAATAATAATAAATTTATGTTTGTTTATGTATTTAAAAGGTTTTTCCTGTCATAGAGGATGTACGGATGAGAGGCTCACAAATTGTTGCATATTAGATGAATCTCCATTATCTTCCATGGTTTCTGAGGGTTTTTTTTTTATAACAGACTTTTTTTAGTCAATTTCTTCAATTGAGAGAACTTGACATAAGTGTAGATGTGATGTGACAACACACAAAATTGTATGACTGAGGGACAGTGGATTTGTCACCATTTGCCCAATTTTGAAAGTGGCTCGACCCTTTATGGACATCATAGATCAGTGTATAGACAATATAGATGAATTAAGGCTACCTATATCAGATTGCTAAGTATAGAAACCAACTAATTAGGGAAATATGGTAGCATCTTTTCATTGTTCTTGTTCTTGTAATGATTAGGGTCTCTTGTTATCACCTGTATGGTCTAAGTCCACAGTTCTTCCCACTACCCAAAGTATATCTATGGACAATATGGGCTATTCTCTTAGTAGTGCCATCTCTAATATGTGTGCTGTTGATTTGATTATACTCACCTTTGTCGTCCATCAATGACAAAATCTATACTAATTCTCTTTGACATTGATTTAAAAATGGAATGCATACATAGAGTCAATGCCAATAATTCATTTAGATATCCTCTTGAATTTCTCTGGTAATGTGTTGATGCAGTTAATTCTCCCTAACGACTGTTGTTTCATATTAGATGAATCTCCATTGTCTACCATGGTTTCTGAGGGTTCTTTTTATAGCATAATTGTTTTAGTCAATTTCTTCAATTGACAGAACCTGACACAAGTGTAGATGTGATCTGGAAATGTGAATGACTTCAATGCTCTGTAATTTCTGAAGATGACATCACCACATTGAAAAGAATGCCTCAAAATGAAGGCACATTTTGAGGGCTAACAAGGCCCCTTATATGTTGAAGCGCTTGTGGCTTGTGTGGTTCCTAGGATGTGACTTCATCTGCAGTAATTGTAGCATTTCATGGCTTGTGAAATGACCCTCTACTTAGCTTTCAATTTATCGTGAAAAACAC
The DNA here is from genome assembly GCA_000404065.3 of Pinus taeda. Taxonomy (NCBI): domain Eukaryota; kingdom Viridiplantae; phylum Streptophyta; class Pinopsida; order Pinales; family Pinaceae; genus Pinus; species Pinus taeda. Next base: position 11,329 of record APFE030759199.1, on the reverse strand, counting down.
AAAATCCTCAACCTCTTAATGTGTGATGGACTGTTCAGGCATGGATGTTTGACAACCTTGACAATTAAAATATCCTTCAAGGATAGCCCTTCCTAGGCCATAACAATACGCATAATATGTTGGGTGAGACACAACTGAAAAATCATCATGAAAACAAAGTTGTTCTACTACTGGTATGAATACCTTCTAGGTCTGCACAGAGGCACCCTAGATGTTGGATAAATCAATTTGATAAAGCCGACAAACAATGCTCTATCACATATAAATCCACTGATATCAAGCTAACCCTTAGTTCTTCAACACACATTCTTAAAATGGCATACCTTTAGAAGTAATCATGAATTTATATGCAATAGAAAAGAAAATGCTATGCTTATAGTTGGTTCAAGACTGGCAATTATGTGTGTGTGAAATTGCTACATTATGCCAATTCCTCATTTAAAAATAAAGCATGGCCTCCTCCATGTATGCCCCATATTTGTGGATTCCTCCTAACCCTTCACCCTCAGTTCATAACACTCCCTTTCAACAATTTATTTCGTCAATATTATATTTTTTCCACCAAGGTATTCTCTATGACCTTGAGTCGAGACTGTGTACACAAACTACTAACTCTCAATACAATTCACGTCTCGAAATGAATGATGTGTAAAACTAGGCCCCTCATACCCTTAATGAATTGACCGGGACAGTTTGAGCTTTGAGGCATTTGTTTCAGATACGATGCCTTATGTTTCTAAAAAGTATAGCTATTGCTAAACATTTTCTTGAACAAGCATTCTGAAGAGTGAAATCAAAGTTCCATTTCATAGATTTAGATACGTTTGTATAAATGAAAATTGAACATTGTAATCAATAATGGGCTTTAACAGAGGTTGGAATTTTGCTGCGTCCTATTCATTAGCAGAGAATGACCACATCAAATAAGCACTTAAAACCAAACAATTTAAAAATGACCCGATTCCCATGAATTTTTTTAATGTCATGTGGAACAAACTATTGTTGCATATTAGATGAATCTCCATTGTTTGTGATGGTTTTTGAGAGTTTTTTTTTTTTATAACATAATTGTTTTAGTCAATTTCTTCAATTGACAGAACCTGACATAAGTGTAGATGTGATGTGACAACACACAAAATTGTATGACTGAGCGATGGTGGATTTGTCACCATTTGCTCGATTTTTAAAGTGGCTTGACCCTGTATGGACATCGTAGATTAATGTATAGACAATATAGATGAATTAAGGCTACGTATATCAGATTGTTAAGTATAGAAACCAATTGATTAGGGAAATATGGTAGCATCTTTTCACTATTCTTGTTCTTGTAATGATTAGGGTCTCTTGTTATCACTTGTATGGTCTAAGTCCATAGTTCTCCCCACTACTCGAAGTATATCTATGGATAATATGGGCTATTCTCTTAGTAGTGCCATCTCTAATATGTGTGCTATTGATTTGCTTATACTCACCTTGGTCGTCCATCAAATACAGGACCCAATAATGAGAACACTAGTGAAACTAAGCTCTATAACAGGGTATGTGTTGTAATATAAACCAAGCTGGTAGCTTGTTTTATCACCTAATGACAGAATCTGTACTAATTCTCTTTGACATTGATTTAACAATGGAATGCGTAGATAGAGTCAATGATATCCTCTTGAATTTCTCTGGTAGTGTATCGATGCAGTTAATTCTTCCCAATGACTGTTGTTGCATATTAGATGAATCTCCATTGTCTGCCATGGTTTCTATCAATTTCTTTAATTGACAGAGCCTGACATAAGTGTAGATGTGATGTGACAAAGCACAAAATTGTATGATTGAGCAACAGTGGATTTGTCACCATTTTCTCGATTTTGAAAGTGGCTTGACCTTGTATGGACATCGTAGATCATTGTATAGATAATATAGATGAATTAAGGCTACATATATCAAATTGCTAAGTATAGAAACCAACTGATTAGGGAAATATGGTAGCATCTTTTCACTGTTCTTGTTCTTGTAATGATTAGGGTCTCTTGTTATCACCTATATGGTCCGAGTCCACAATTCTCCCCACTACTCGAAGTATATCTATGGATAATATGGGATATTCTATTAGTAGTGCCATCTCTAATATGTGTCCTATTGATTTGCTTATACTCACCTTGGTTGTCCATCAAATACAATACCCAATAATGAGAACACTAGTGAAACTAAGCTCTATAACAGGGTATGTGTTGTAATATAAACCAAGTTGGTAGCTTGTTTTATCACATAATGACATAATCTATACTGATTCTCTTTGAAATTGATTTAACAATGGAATGCATAGATAGAGTCAATGCCAATAATTCGTTTAGATATCCTCTTTAATTGCTCTGGTAGTGTGTTGATACAGTTAATTCTCCCCAATGACTGTTGTTGCATATTAGATGAATCTCCATTGTCTGCCATGGTTTCTGAGGGTTCTTTTTATAACAAAATTGTTCTAGTCAATTTCTTCAATTGACAGAACCTAACATAACTATAGATGTGATGTGACAACACACAAAATTGTATGCCTGAGCAACAGTGCATTTGTCACCATTTGCCTGATTTTGAAAGTGGCTCGACCCTGTATGGACATCGTAGATCAGTGTATAGAAAATATAGATGAATTAAGGCTACGTATATTAGATTTCTAAGTATAGAAACCAACTGATTAGGGAAATATGGTAACATCTTTTCACTGTTCTTGTTCTTGTATTGATTAGTGTCTCTTGTTATCACCTGTATGGTCTGAGTCCACAGTTCTCCCCACTACTCAAAGTATATCTATGGATAATATGGGCTATTCTCTTAGTAGTGCTATCTCTAATATGTGTCCTATGATTTTCTTATACTCACCTTGGTCGTCCATCAAATACAGGACCCAATAATGAGAACACTAGTGAAAATAAGCTCTATAACAGGGTATGTGTTGTAATATAAACCAAGCTGGAGTTCATAGAGCTTACTGGTTACTTGGCTGAAGTAAGGATAGGTGATTAGTGCTTATTGAGTACATGCTATACCATTGCTTCCTTTTATTCCCTATTTTATAGGCCGTACATGAATCATGGCCCGCAAGTGGTCAAATAGGGCATATAGGATACCAACTACGTATCATATTTCATCAATCATTATACTCTACTTATATTATGGATATAATGGGAATACTACATATCATATACCAATGACCTAGCCACACTTAAAATCATAATAAAAAGCTTGAGTGCACTAAATTTGTTACACATAATAACGAGAAAACTCATACAAGTATCTAATCTCTTCATTTCAGTGATTAATTTTAAGTTGTATGTGACTTATCAGTGGATTGATATACATTTACAATGACTGATCCTAATGTACAACAAGTTCTTTTTTTTTATATTGGTAGTGGTATTTTGAAGTCTAGTATCAAAACTGTGCATTGGATGTTAAGTGACATAAGCAGTCTAAGCAGCTCAGTAGACATTTGCAGTCCCAAAGGTACACACAATCACTTCCTATTCTACATCCAGTTTCATTGTTCAACTTGCTATTATGATTCTTTGACTTGTAATTGCATTGTACTACTAAACATAATATTGCATCAAACACTTAGTCGTAATCATGTCTGAGAAACACAATTTGCAATTAGTCTTATAAAAGCATCACTTATTTCATGTGAACAATTTCTCATATCTAATTGGAGACTATTTATTCGATAGTTTAGAACTTTTTCTAGATTTCCGATACACATCAGTAGAACTAAGGAAAGGAACAATAGAGTATTTTAGAGACTGTCTAGAAAAACAAGATAAAGAGGCAATTTTGTCTTATGAACATGAACTGCATGAAGAATCACTTAAAAAAATGCATAACATTAGCAGCTGTGAAATCTATTTAGGCAAAATGGCTAGATTTGCCTCAAACAATATACCCCTAGGATCTAGAGGTCTATGGGGAGATATTTTCTGTATCCATTAGCTCTCAAATTGGTAGAAAATTCCAATTAGGGTTTGGTCCAAAACAAATATGAGAATTTATTTGCACTTCAATTCAAGTGTTAGAACAAATACTCATGACATATTATTCCATCACGAGGATCCTCTGAATGGGCACTACGAACCTTTGGTTCGTAGGCAGTCTACAATTGATTGTATCTTCCAACAACAAACCAACACCTCGTATGAACAAATGAACTTATGCAGTAAACAAGATAACATAGAAACATGTCTTCTTCCAAGTAAAGAAGATACAAGTGAAATAAAGATATCTCGTAACATAGAAACATGTCTTCTTCAAAGTAAAGAAGATACAAGTGAAATAAAGATATCTCGTGCTAACACTAGAACATCTGATGTAGCAACTATGACAAACACTGAGGAAGTTGTAATGTTTCATTCAACACATTCCTCAAAGAACAATACTGAAGCACAACCTGAAGCAAAATGTCAATCTCTATTGAAACCAAATTAAAACCATCTTGTCACTTAAACAAGCACAAGAAAAGTTTATCTTTGAATGTGCTTAAGGACATTGCGCGGAAAAATTTGGAAAGGAAAAAAATAGGCATTGAGTATAGCAAAATTACAATGAAACAACAAGTAGTTCTAGAAAACATAGAAGTTGTTAGTCAGACACTGAGATTTAGGTCACTTAGAAACATGTCTGTTATGTCTGAGAGCAATTAGTCTTGCAAAAGCATAAAGTCAAATTATGAATGAAGTTCAACATTGGACATTAGTTTTATAAATCAAGAAAAGCAGAGAAAACAAAAATTTAGAAATTCTCATTGATTAAAGCTGGGGGTATAATTCCATAATTTATCATTTTAGTTCCCTAAAAAAAACCAATCTAGTATTTACTTCCCATCTGTAATCAATTTATGGGAGAAATTTTGAAACGGTGATTGGGCTAAGTCCTATACAACACTCATCTCGTTATCACTAAATCTCAATGTAGCAAAAAGTAGCACCCAATGGCAGTCCAATACCATTAATATGAGCAAAAGAATTAGTATTGAAATTGCTTTGAAAGAAGTCGTGTGTGATAGGCTCATGAGATTCATTCTCCAGGAACAATGTGAAAGATATCAAGTTGAGCCTCTTAAGACTACTATAGGGAATGAGACTCATTGTTGTCCATGTATATTTAAATTACATGAAGAAATCATAAATAAGTCAATATTGATAATTACAATGAACATTACTGGTCATTTTTTTCATCGATTTGAAGGTCAAAGATAAAATATTGTTGAAATTCAATGTGAGATCTTAGAATAATTACAACATACTAGCACAAAGATTTGCAAGAAGCTTGACCTCAAATTATCATGTTTGTGCATATAATTCATTGGCTGCATGTTTTTCTAGAGCATAACACCCATGCACATAAATCATTGGCTGCATGCAGGGTTAGTGTAACATGTTAAATTCTCTTTAACTTCGCCATTGCTATGCCCAGGTATCGACTTCAGCAAGACCAACGAGTTGTCTGTCGCATTTCCATTATTGCCTTCACTGTAAGCAACCCAATCTGTAAGCATTGTCATTATAACCTTCGCTATAAGCAACCCAATCTTCTTATCTGCTTATGCTTTAAGGAGATCCAGAGCAAAGCTTATTGTGGTGCTCCCTTGTTTGTGGAGACGTGGCCCCATTTTTGTAGATTAGTTGATACTCTCTGCAATTAATTCGCGATGAACAAAAAAAATACAGTAAGAGAGTTCAATAAGAATCATTATCATGGAATATGGAGGCCGAGGGCCACAACTCTGCCTTCAGGTTGCTGGCAGCTCTGACCTACCTTGTTTGGCAAGCAACAAGTTGTATCAACAGGGTTAGATGTTGGATTGATTTCTACATCTCGACCCCTAAGGGCAGCAGCTTGTTTAGGGTGCAGAGCGATGCACACTATTGGGAGCTTATAATGCCTGCATTGAGTGACTTTTGGTTTCCACACGTACAACCTGCCAGAAGACTTCATGCTACTGACGAACTTAAATATGTATCGAAGCTGAAGTTGGCTGCGAGGCATAAACTATTTGATGTCATAAGGAGAAAGAGTGAAGCCCTCGTTCAAGATTCTAGATTGTTGGTCAGGGAATTCTGTGGGGACGAAGATAAGATCTTAAAGCCTTTGTCCTAAATACAATTATTTTATATATGATTCTAATTGATTCGGGCTGCCTCTTGTACTTAGTAAATTCCAAGTCCCATGATTTGTGTTTATGTTAGATATTGGCAAAATGAAATTATGAATAAATTAGCCAGTGCAAAAGAAGATGATAAAACTCGCCATTAAATTAGCAAGGCTCAACAAGGTTCAGGATTTAAACAGAAGTCCGAAAGGTTCAGAGAAAGTGTTGAAATCATGGAATTTGTAAAGGCTTGAGAACATAAATTTGCACGCATACTCATAACAATGCAAAAATAGTTATTCATCCAGTGCATTAAGAGAATTTATTGCATGATTTATCTATTGTTTAGAGCCCAGGTTCAAATGAAAATTTAAACATCTGCAACATCAAATCTGTTTCAAATCAAAACCAGTGCCAAAGTTTTCATGTAATACACCATTAATAGTTTCATGAATATTTACATAGTCATCATGTTCAAAGCATATACGAATGTGAGAATTACCGTTTTCATTTTGTAGACCTTGGTGTACACTTCGTGACATAAGTCATAGCATAGTTACATCTATTTGCCCACCAGTTTCTTGATTATACCACATGCCCAGGAATGAGGTGGTGACTTACAAGTGTCCGAGGCAACGTCTCTCTTGGAATTCATTATTGCCAACTAGTTTCCTGATGATACCACTTGCCCAGGAATGAGGTGGTGCCTTACAAGTGTATGAGCCAACGTCTCTTTTGGAATTCATTATTGCCATCCATTCCTGATAAAACACTTGAACTGATTGAGCAAGATAGCATCACCATACCTGTTACAAGGGCTTGAAGGTACCGACATGCCCAGAACAACTTGAGCATGATAGCATTACCATACTTATTACAAGGGCTTGAAAGAACCGACATGCTGAGAAGACTAGTACTTGTTACAAGGGCTTGAAGGTACCGACATGCTGAGAAGAAATGAATGACACGCTAAGAAGAAATGAATGAGTAGGTCGAATACGTATGATTTAGCTTTTTCTTATTGGTTTGGCTCATACGCTCCCACCAAGTGCACATAATGCATCGTTTACCTCCGATGACAAATTTAGATCGAGCAACAGTTGTATTTTCTCCAATACCTGTAAAATAGCTTCTAGATTCGTAGACCACTGCATACTGCCTATCATTATAAGAAGCGAAGGTAGGGGTAGGAGCCAACACTAGGGAAGCAAAGGAAGCAGTTGCGCTCATTATGAATGAAGTTCAACATTGAACATTAGTTTTATAAATCAAGAAAATATTTGCCATGATAGTGGATGAGTTCAATAGCCCAAATCAAGTTCTAGTCTAAGAAGCTTTTTCTAGTTTAGTCCTTGAATGTTGGTCCCTAAACCCTTAAAAGGGCCCATTAAGGCAACCCGACCAGTAAACATAGATAACGTGTGGGTATTTTGAAATACTTGTTGTCGAGGAACAAAATAGTATTATCCCTCCTCTGAATAATATGCAGAGACATTGAGACAATATATTTAGCATATTGTGCTTAAAGCTTCATCTTGTAATACAAACCTAATACAACTGAGTTGTCTAGTGTAGAATGATTCTCCCATTCTAGACTACTAGTTTCTCCTGGCATCATTCCCAGTTTCTGCGTTGTACCATTTAGAAAAGTCTATGGATGATCTGACTGAAAGCCTAACAATCTGGAACAGGGTCGTTGTTGCCTCTACTATCCTAAATATGGCAGTGTGAAGGATAAGCCCGTTTTCATGGTGTAATTAACCATTGTTATCATTTTAGGCTAAAAGACTGAAAATTTATGCTGGTAGTTGGGATTAGTTTGATTTCATTCAATATTTCCCTGTTGGTGTTTCATGCTGGTAATTGGGAGTTAATTTGTTTTCAACCTATTTTCAAGGCCCAGAAGTGTACTCTAGAGTCTATCTATTATGAGTAGCTTGACTAAGCAGTGAAAAGAGAACAAAAACTGTGTCAATTTTAGGTCAATGGGAGACACTTGAAATTCTGTTCAATGAAGCACTAGAAATAAAAAAATGTGTAATTGCTATTATTCTATCACTTTCTAATCCTTTGTATCAATGGGCTTGAAATTGACAGTTCTATTCTTAGCAATTATGAACTGTGAAAAATTGCAAATGGATAACAATATTCCTGATCCAACGTGGAGTGCCTCATTTTGAGAATTTGCTGCTTGATATTGCTCAAATCTATATGCAATATTCAGAGCAGATTTAATCACACTCCAATCTTAATGGCAGAAATCCCTCTGCAAGCCAAGAAATAAAAATAATTAATGTCTGTTCTAACTTCTAAGCCTTAAGTTATTTTCATTAGGAACAAGAAATCTCACTGGAAGATGAATTTGAGAGAACCAACAAATATCTACAGCAACTTCATTTTTGTAGTACTCAATTTTAGTAAGGAACTTATCTTGTAGACTTATTTCAACTTATCTATTCATTTATAGTCTTACTGTATTGAGCTGCAATATTGGATTCATTGCAGTAAGAAATTCCTAAGGGCTAATATTCAGTTATCTCTCTCTATGCGATTAGTTCTTGCCCCATAGACTACAGACATGGGACATTTAGCTACTTCAAAGATAATCTTCTTGCATTTTAAGATCCCTTTCAATCATTATTTTGTAAGAAATATGATGTTCTATTTAATATTGAGCAATCAGTTATGTTGAATTTCCTATTTTAATCTACTTCTTGTAATTTGAGATCCATTTATATTGTATATGATCATCTTACATTGTTTTTCAAAGTTGAATGGTTTTTACCTATTGTTCTTTTTGTAGTTTACCATATATTCATTTGCAAATCGCTTCTATTTTTTATTTTGCTCACAACTGCTGCATCATGGCTCAACAAGCCACATGTGTTGCATCTTTCTCTTTGAAATCACAATGTCATGTTGTTGAATTAGTTTTCTCAATACCTTTGTCAACCATCAATGTGAAGTTCCCAAAACACATGCTCTGCCTCCTTAGTCATGGATTTCCTACCGAGAAGTGTTTATGTTGTTCTTGTTATAGCTTGTCCCTTCTTTTGGTTCATTTTGCTTATGTTTCTTGCTAACAGATTCTGGGCCTCCTTCCTTTGATGATGATGTAACAATTTTGGGCTTCCTTCCTCGGACGATGATGCAAGACTTTGGGATAGCATACATGCTTAAAAACCCTCCCTTGGTGATTTAAAACATACCTGTCATCCTAGGTATATTCTTCAGGCTTTGAACTTTGAGCATCTAAGCCTATTCTTGCCTCCTTTGGAAGGAGTACATGCGATCCCTCCTTTCCCCTTTGGAAACAGAATTGTCATTCCTGTTGAATGTAAGTTGGATTTCTATTGTCACTAAGACCTTACAATTCAGGTTAACAGAGTATCCGGATCAGAATCAGAATCAAAATCTGAACTTTATCTTGCAGTGTAAAAAAACAGAATTTGGATCAATTGTCTAAGATCCTTGAGCAACTACCCCACTCAATGCAGGAACTTGCTGCCTCGCAGCTTGCCTTGTTTACAAGTGTTTCCCGAATTAATGATAAAAGATATTGGTAAATAACTTAAATAATGCTTCATAACTCTAGTGTGAGAAATGGTTTACAAGTATATCTTAGTTTATTTTATTACATATTATTTAAATATTTAATAATTTCTAATATTATTTATAGTGTTGTAATTTTTAATACTATAATTTCCAATATTAATTATTATAATATTTAATTATTAATTTTTATAATTTTATGTTATTATAAAATTATTATATTAAATATTTATTTATCTATTTAAATAATATTATTTTTAATTTAAAAAAATTGTATTTATTATTTAGTGAAAGATAATAAAAATATATTAAGAGAAAAGAAAGAAAAAGTAATGATAGCACAAGAAAATAGAGGAGATGGCGATTCTAAAATATAGAGGAAAAAGGAAGAAATATATGCAAGGAAGAGGATCTGTGGTGGATGAGTATATAAACATAAAGAGAAATAGGAATTAAATTATTATTGTGGTTAATTATAAGTTTTAATATTTTTTTAAAAATGAATTTAATTTAAGTGATTTTTTATTATATTTTTTAATTATAATTTTTGATATAATTATTAATAATTTTATTTTTCATAATATTTAAGATTAATTAAATTTGTTAATTTTGTTTTAAAAATTATAATTGATATTTTGTCTTATAGTAATGACGATTAATATTCATTGAAATTAAATTGGTTTATTGAATTTTAAGAAGGTAAACGGTTAAGAGTTTTTTAGAATTTTATTTTTGTGTTTTAAGAATATTAAGAGAAGTGTGCTAAGATCAACTTAGACCTATCTTAACACTAGATCTATCAAGTGCCGAGAGGGATCAAATCTCTCGAGGTGCAAACCTAATTTTTGAGTGTAAAACTTGAGGAAAGGTTTGTACCTCGAGAGATTTGATCCCTCTTGGCGCTTGATAGATCCGACGTTAAGATGGATCTACGTTGGTTTTAGTTGTGTGCGGGAATACAAAATTTGCTCAACATCTAATTATTTTGATCATTTTAAATATGCTAAATATGTCTAAGATTAATTTGGTCAATTTAATTTAAAAGTTTCTTAGTTACCTCAGTTTGTTGAGATGAGAGACACTGTTAGTAACTTCAATGATGAAAAATGATGAAATAAAAATTTTGAGTGCAAAGTGTCAACGTAACAATTTTGATAGATAGAAAATGTGAATACTAAGAATATAGTCAATTACAAACAATATTCATTGCAATCAATCCGAAACTATTTTCTTCTACTGTTCCTATTGTCACACCTATTAGTTTTTCCATTTTCTCATATGGATCATATGAAAAGAGTAGTTGGAATCATAGACCATTCAAATATTTAACTCGAGCTATTGTAGTAAACAACATACCTTGTCTCTATTGGTCTCCAATATTAATAGTTGTTTTCTCCAAAGTCAATCATTATGACTTATGGAGTGTTAAACCCCAAATGATTTCCAATGGTAGTTATTTTTTATTACCGAGTTTTAATGCAAAGTAATTAACAATGTTGAATGATGGAAAATGGGAATAATAAGAATGTACCCAATTATAAATAGTTAATAGTTTCAAGAAGCAAACAAATTTTGGGGTAAGCAAACAATTTATTTAGGATGAAAATTCAAGTATTGTATTTATGGTTGAATAATTTTTATGTGCTT
>APFE030759194.1:0-10165 GCA_000404065.3 Pinus taeda | reverse complement strand
ATTTTCAAAATGTCTAGGCTTTAGACAACCCATTAAAAATATTTATAAATATATAAAATAAAAATAATAATACACTTTTAAGATAGATCAACCTATATATCATTATTTTTTTAAACAATGACAACATATAGACTTAATTGGTTTAGAAACACATTTTCTTAATGGTTAAGAACATTTAAATTATGATTACTGTATGATTAAAATTACAATTATTAATAAGAAACACTTATTATTAATAAAATATTAATAAATTCAAAATATTTAAAATAATTTATAAATATATAAAAATTATGCTGAAAATCTCACAAACCTTAAAAAGAGACTACATTCCCAATTTTTATTAATTTAACCTCCCTATATCGCATAATCATAATCACGTGGATAAGGAAATCCAGGTTTCTTGCTAATTGATAATGTCAAATCTTATGTGTGTGTGGTTGCTTGATAGAGGAAATTTTATTGGATTCAATAAAAAGGTGTGAGGTATAACTATGGATATTTACATATGTATTGCTAAATAAAAATTTCATCGACTATTAAACAAATACAAGTTTTAAATGTAACTGGTTATTATTAATATTATAGGAATTTGGATAGTGTATATGTGTTTAGCTAGAATGTATTAATTTAAATAATTAAATGTATTTAATATGTTATTGAGAATTGTTTAAACATTTTTTTTAACTGTTTTGAAAGAAATTGAACTAGCATTTGCACCAGATGTTGCAAGGAAAGTCGTAAGGCATAAAGGTGCGGAAATCCATTATCCATATAATGTGTGCATTAGGTCAATGACCTAAATATCAACATGTCTATTCACTTTTTCTAAATGTTGTAAATGACCAGAATTATAGAAATATTCCTAAATGTGTACCAATATTTATAGGCACACTCCTTATACCTTAAGATTTTTGGCTGCAGCTTCAGATTTGGAAGTGTTGAGATTTACCAAAGCTTCAATTCTTGCTTCTTCTCGCTGATATCTGAAATTTACAGACAACTTGAATGCTCACAGATTTTGTTGTGAAAATTATAGATAACAAATGTTAGCAATCTATTAATTTAGAAAAAGCTTTGTCAAAGATAAAGGTCTTATCGTGTTTATCAATACATAGCATTGTAGATTAGAGCTCATTTCAACTTTAAAAACTGGAAATTGAAACAGAAAAAAAAAAAAAAAAGAGAAAACATAAAGGAAATTGAAACAGAATTGTAATACGATCTTTTAAATGCATTAACACTAAGCTAATGATATGTTCTTTAAAAATGTGCCCATGAAAATCGTTCTCTATTAACGCAAGCAAGAAATATTTAATTACCACTGCAAATTGCTTTGACATTTGTTGTGGTCTTTAACACTACATCTAACTGGTAAAGTTTATGTTCAAAAACACTTTTTTACATTCTTGGTCTAAGTAGAAAATTGTTTTTCGTTAACCAAACTACAGAGAGAAATCTGCATGTAAAGGTTGTGTTCACAACAAGCAAACACTTGGTGAAGAAAAGGGATAAAAATAGCATAGCTTTGGGGGTGGAACACTTTGTCATTTTAAGCAAGGCAGAAGTTGACTCAATTCAAAATTTTAATCTCAAGCATGTCACATCCAAGGAGAGTGCCTTTGATCAGGTCCATATAGAAGGGTAGCTTTTGTGTCAAAAGACTGTAATTGCAGGAATTTCAACTGATAGAAAATCCTAGTAACTGAAACATTTAGTCATTCTATGTTTCTTCAATAACATAAACACTGGAGCATGGCATATGACTCACAATGCTCACACCTTTTTAGAACATTGATTGAAGGGGATTTGGCTTACTTATTTGTTTTATATTTCATTGTATATTTAGCAAATTAAAACATAAATTATGGACTAAACAGGAACATGCCCAGGGACATAAAATTCTTAGAAAATGGTTGTTAGCGTTCTAATCCAAAGAATTGGAAAGAATCCCCAAACTTGTCAACTTTAAATGTTGCAAGCATGCAAAATTCATTGTCTATCTTCAGTGCTTCAGAAATGTCTCAAATATCAACTCTAGATCTTCTTCCAGTTACTTTTGGTGATTCGATATATTCTGATAAGAATAATGATGAAGGTCACGCAACTAAAACAAATGCTCTTTCTGGACTTCCTATTAGTGTCTAGATCTTCTTTTAGTTACTTATAGTGATTCAGTAGATTTTGATGAGAATAATGATAAAGGTCAACCAACTAAAACAAATGTTCTTTTCGGACTTCCTATTAGTGTGAGAACACGTGAAAATTGTCAGGAAATTTATGGCATTCCAGATGCCACTAGAAGTCATGTTTGTGTCCAACACCTGCCAGAAGGTCAAAAAATTTTGTCCACGTTAATTGCAAAAATAAAGATAGAAGAAACTCACGATGACCCTATTCAACAAGAACTAAAGAAGAATATAGATATGGGGATTTGTTTAATATTTCAATGGGAAAGGAAAAATATAACATGGAGGAAATGTCAAATAATAAACCAAACCAATCATCAAAAAGGAATATAACCTGCCACACATCCATTGCTGAGTATCATAACAGCTCTAATGAACTCAATGTTGATGAAACTCACATTTCCTTTATACTAAAAAGCAATCAGCTACAGAAAGGTATTTTGGTTCCTCCATCTTCTGAATTAGTTCTAATACATTCAATAATCCTGACAAAAGCTTGAAAAAACTTCAATGAGCAATGCTCTTTATATGTTTCTCCCAATACAAAATTATCATTCCCTGTTCAACAAAGGTAGTGAAATGATCCCTAAGCCTGTGAATGTATTGGACCGCTGATAAGTACAATTCTTAACTTTAGAGAAGTATGAGTGAATATTGTGACATGAGTGAGAAATGATTTTGCTCTTCTGGAATTGGAAACAATAAATCCCACCCAATATACTACATCTTCTTCAAGTTCTTGAAGTTTTTTGGGTTGTTAGTTTTCAAGTCTCTATATGGCACAAGGTTACCACAACGTCCTCTATGTAACCAAGAATTCCTTTCAATTTTCCCTCAGATTCCTCCCTATAAAATGTACCATATATAGTTAAAATGAAATACACAACCTCGAAACTTATTCCTGACATAGATTGTATATATCCTCATTCCTTCCTCTTCTTGGGGGGTAACTGAGACTACTTACTTAATGGCCACCTTGATCTCGTCATAGGTGGCAGACTTCTCAAGTCTAATAGTCAAATCAACAACTGAAACATTTGGTGTGGGTACTCGGAAGGCCACGCCAGACAATTTTCCATTGAGAGCTGGTAGAACCTTGCCAACAAACTTAAAAAATACAATCACAATTAGTAGTTGTGAGAACATAAAAGGCGATGCTGGTGAGGATTCATATTAACAAAATTAGAAGAAAAATATGCAGAACCCAACTAGACTATATAGAATTAACCAATTGCAAGTACACAGTTAATGTTTCTCCAAAGAAATCCAATAAACAAATAAAATCTAATCACCCTAAGCATGGCACAATATGATAAAATGCGAAAATTAGGTAAGAAATAAAAAATATTAAATTCAAATGGGATCCAATGTCAAGCAACTGCGTTGTTGTGCCTACTATAAAGAAGTGGTACTTCCCATTTGCTCTCCTAACAGTCACCTAACCGTCAAGGGTAACCATAAGGATGAACAAACACCAATGGAAAATAGAAACAAACAAGCTTAACAAAGTGGGCTTTACAAAGAGATAATTTGGATGTAAAGATAGGAAAATAGTGAGCCCTAGGTTTCGAACAACAGTGCACTTTCATGACTGCGTGAAAGTAATGGTAACAAGTTGTATTTTGTCACTTGACACGGTAAGGTGGTAGTCTCACTATTTGTTGCTCAAGTAAGACCCTGGTCATACTAAGTTTTGTTCAGGTAAGGTCCTGATCATATCTTCCCATGAAGAGAAGACATTTCAGACATTTCAGGTTTCTCAGGGCTATCTTGAAGCAACTGAGGTAATTTTTATACATGAAAAGAATGACTGAAAGAATTGTCTGAGAAGTAAATAAAAAAAACTAACCTTATAAAGTGTTTAATGTGAATGATAATCACCAGAATAAAATATTTACTGATGGTTTTAAATATGTTTAATCATCATTGATAATTTGTTGCTTCCTACCTTAGCTGCTCCTGTACTGCTAGGAATAATGTTAAAACCAGCTCCTCTGTCACCTTGCCAGTCCTTGTTTGATGGTCCATCAATAAAATTCAAGGGCATAATACTAGTTCATAGTAAGTATACCTGTGATGGAATGGACAGTTGTCATGAGACCTTCAACGATGCCAAACTTGTCATTGATTACCTGCCAGAGAAAACAAAGTGTTTTTGTTCTCTTTTAACATATAGTTCCTCTCAGTAATATGTAAGTTTTCTCATATAAAGACACCTATACAATGAAAACTGTGATAATTTAGTATAAATATCATTACAAACCTTAGCCAAGGGAGCCAAGCAGTTAGCAGTACAACTTGCATTTGAAACAATGTTAAATCAGATTTGTATTGGTGCTCATTAACCCCAACAACAAACATAGGTGCATCCTTGCTTGGAGTTGAGATAACAACTTTTTTAGCACCTGCCTATTAGAAATCAACAAAAAAAGATTTATTATATGGAGTTCAAATTGTAATTTCCATTGTTTCACTTTATACTGTTTGAAATTTACAAAATTAGATATGTTAATAGCCTTTCAAAATTTTTGCATGCACCACAAAAAAATCATAAAATAGATTGTTCTCCAAAGAAACTGAAAACAAACATGTTATTTTTTAATCACCTCGTCAATTTCGAATAGTCACAACTATGGAGCAATTTTAAGGTAACCTTTCATGAGGTGACTGCTCAGTTTGAAAGAAGTTTCAACTTAGAATAGGGTTGGTTATTCCGATATCAGTCAATAGTGTCAATTTTATAAATTGAGAAAGAGCCAAAGCGGACATGCTATTGCCAAATCTCCTTGCTCATGTAGGGAGGGGTACGGTATTACATGTGACAACTCCTTAGTTACCTGAGCCTCAAATATCATTTATCAACTTTTAGGTACATTGTATTTAAAATTAGTAGCATGTCAGATAAACTTTGAAGGAAAAAATCAATTATAATTGAATTTTGGAATGGTAATATTCAAACCTTCAAGTGAGCAATTGTTTTCTCTTTGTCGGTGAAGACACCTGACGATTCAACCACATACTTTGCGTGGACCTCGCCCCATGGTATTTCGTCAGGATTTCCACAGTTTTCAAACCAAAATGTGAACAATTGGACAAATGGTAACAAATAGACAATGTCAGCACTTACACTCTGTTCATGCCTAAGCTCAAGCAATAATTGACCTAAGAAACTCTCATTGATCTCCATAAACAAGTGTTTTACCTGAAATCAAATACAACAACAGATTTTTCTCCAAAGAGTAAATTTTTCGAGTCTTTGATCTTGACTTCATGATGCTTCCACTGTCCATGGACATTATCATACTTGAACATATAATTCTGAAAAATAACAAAGGCACAGAAATTACTGCAGAGATCTTGAGTGGGCAAAATATGGTAGAAGAAAGCTATCAAACGAGTTACTAAAATCTTCCTGTTTCATTTTGTCCGTAAAACATAAATGTTGTTGGGAATAAATCAAATAACAAAAAATGTAAAATGAAGAACAATCTTCAGGTAGATGATCCAAAATTCATCAAGAGAATGATGTGCAAATATGCCTAAATTTCAATGAAGAATTCCTCCTAGATAGATAAATAAGGAAGAAGAGAAAAATTGCTCATTTAAAAGGACTTTACCAAAGAATAATGTATATATTATACAAGCAGACTTTGCCAAAGAATAATGTATTCATTATGCGAACGAACTCAAATATTCTTGAAAGATATCGTATATAATGATTGAGCAGGATTTGAAATTTCTACATTCAGGAAAGCCATGGATGAAATTTCCCCCAGAGATTTGATGGATCCCGTTTCAGAGGTATGTCAGGGCGGCACGGGAGCCCGTTCCACATCTTTATAAAATATCTTCTCCTCATTTTTATATTTATCCCTGCCTTTATATTTCTTTTCCACACCTGAATTCCTATCATGTTTCCTTGTTAGGAAGAACATAATAATAAGCACAGCTGCAATGACAGTTAACAACCCTCCTACTGCAATACCAACAATCCTCCCACTAGTTAAATATTTGCTTTTTCTTTCATCGTGGGAACTCTTTCCTGATGATGAATTATGCCCAGGGCTTCTTGGGGATGATGGAGAAATAGAAGAAGGTGGTGGAGGGGCAGGAGATGTGTCAAACCGGTTGCCACCATACCTGTCAATATAGGGATGATGAAAGTCAAGAACCCTTATGCCTAGGTTATCCACAATCCAGAAATGACAAAGATCAAGATGCATAACAAGCAAGGTGATCAAACATCTTTGAAATTTGCACGAGTTATCCGAAATGTTGCATATCCTTAATTGAAGTTTGTAATTGTCAACAATTTTGGAGGCATCCATCTAGTAAAAAGGTTGTTCTCTATATTTCTGTTGAAATACAGTAACAACATTTTATGAATAAAATTGGCATTGCCACCAATCCAAAAGAAATGATTCTTGAGTGCTATCTTTTATCAGTTTCTGTAAATTAATATACACCTTCCAAAAATTTTACCACAGCTAAAAAAATTCGAGCATTGCATTTCTGGAAATGAATAGATATAGTAGTTGAAAAGAGAATTACAAGTCTGTCAAATGCAGATCTGCTAGATTATGAACAGTTCCACTTAACATATTATTCTGCAAATGCCTGCAAACAAACCTAAAATATTTCAGAATGTTTCAAGAACAACCCCTACTCAAGTAAAAGAAAGCTTATTAGTCATTTAAGCTCTGTATTTGCCAAGAAAAATGTATGTAACTTACAGAGAAGAAAGACTTGTCAAATTGCTCATGGAGGCAGGGAGTGGACCACTAAAATTGTTAGAAGAGAAATCTCTACAAAAGCAAAGATCGATTGAAAATATTCTAAAGCTCATACTAATTATAACAAAATATGAACTGATACAGTTTTCAAACGGAAGTTAAGAAACACTCAAAAGATCAAATGAAAATACTTACAGATTAACTAAACCTGTAAGACCTAGAAAAATGTCTGGAATTGCACCCGTTAATTGATTATTATTGACAATCCTGCAAGGATTGCAAGTATTTGCATTAGTTGTATTGCATTTCTGCAACTTTTGATGAAAAAAATCAAAATACAATTTGCCATTACTTACAAATCAGAGAGTAATGTTAAAGTTGATAAAGAATATGGAAGGCTTCCAGTCAATTGATTACCAGAAAGCAACCTGCCAATTGCAAAAATCATTGGCCTTATTGTGCACTAGCCACCTTTTATTGTATATTGCATCATCATATACTATAAAATCTAATAAAAGAACTCCCTATTGCCCAAATTCTACAAAGCATGTTCCCGAAGCATTGCCAAAACATCTAATAATTGCCTACAAGCTTACAGGCGTTGTAAGTGAGGTGGAAGTTGAAAAGGAACAACATCTCCAATATGATTATTGGTAAGATCCCTGCATTATGTCACAATAGCGGCTGTCAACTTTGCAATCTAGTACAAACTCATCTGCTGCTTTTTTTAACAGGCATTCCTTCCCTGTTAGTTTCAAGGAAAGGATTGCACAGTAAATCATTGAACTAATTTGAAGGTTTCATCTTGCTACTTACAGAGTTATTAAAGCTGTGAAGTTTACCAATGAATAACCCAACTGTCCTCCAATATTTAAACCAGGAAGAACACTGATTATCCAGTGTCAATCTTAGTACAAAGTCCTTAAAAAGCATAAAGAACCACTAAAATCTGACTCCTTACTTAAGAATGCGAGGTTAAAAAGGCTAGAAACATATGACCAATTACTAGTTGAATAAAACAGAGCAATATTGCATCTATAGGATTTGGCATCGAACATACATTCCAGTGATGTTAGGCCCCACGCATTGAACACCCAACCAATTCTCACCGCAAGGATCACCTACACTTTGAACCCATCCTGCAAGGGGAGTTAATCCCAGGTTTGTATATAGAACATTTATCGCAAATACTGTAAAACAAACAAACCTACGACCATTAAAAAACATGTTCCAATTTCTAATATTCGACCGTCTGCTACACAAAAAGTTTTGAAGGTTATTCTAGTATAAATTGAACAAACCTTATGAAATAATTAGTCATAAGATGTCATCATAGAACATTTCCTCTCAAGAATCAAATAATTGAGAGAGATATACATATCAGAAACAAAGCTACCACAAACATCACTAAAAGCTTACTATCTTGGTTGTCTATAAGGCCATGTGTTAAAGAGAGATTCAAAACAAGAAGCAGTCCAGCCAAAATCAATAAAGAGTATTTTGCAAGTAGCCTGTCCATCGCAGACTATTCCAAAAGCCCTGCCGCTATTCTATATTTCATAGTTTCTTTCTACTGAGGACTTCATCAATGGTCCTTACATATATTTCGCAAATTTTACAATTAACTCTCACGATTTCCTTAAAATAAAGTAAAGAGGTTTACTAAAGCTTGACCCACAATTGTTCCACTTCTGCTACAAGAAAGTAGTTCAGATCCCATTAAATTTTCCAAGTAAGGGTTTCAGAGAGTAACTGCAAAACAAGAAAGTTACTAGAGATCAATGCAAAAGAAGGCGTGATTTAAATGGAAAGAAGTTAGCTATTAAAATTGAAACGAACGAATGCACCCAGAAGATTTCAAGCTTACAGAGGAAAAGACTTTCTCCACTCAAAGAGACTTAAATCTGAAAAATGGGAAAACTGTTAGTCCTAAAAATTGTAATTTAAAGTGAAAACCAAGGTCGGAAAGCTTCGCTAAGCAGCCAAATGCAAGGATTTAACAGAAGTGCTAATAAATGTAGTAAATTTAAAGGTGAAAGAATAATGATTGCCGGTGCCGAAAATGTTACCTCAACAGTGAAAATGACGCTCTGTAAATGCTGTTGAGCTACCAAACATCGTGAGATTCCCGCTGTTAACGACATACAACGCCTTGAAGGTCAGAAAAACGCGATTTATTTCTGTTTTATCTAACATTAGACACTTAGGAGCGAAGAACTTCCTTCTTTACATACATAAATAAAAAGTAGTAAACAAAAGCAATGGTTAAAAACACACCTCGAGCTTTCAAGCTGCCAAACCCCAGTATTGTCCGTTTTTGAAACCACGGGTGTAAATATCATTAAAGGTTAAAGGAGGACTTTAATTTTACTTTAAAGCAAAAATTAAGGCCTGTAAGTGCTGGTAACTTCACATGAAGACGATCAGGGTATTGACCAACCCATAGCCGGTCATAAAGCGTATTTTATAGTTTCTGACATTTCCAAAGAATTCTTATATTTTTGACCGCACATTCAACGCCGGCAAGCACAATTTTTGCGAGAGGACGAAAAAAATATAATACGAAAACACTCAAAGGTTGAACCACTGTTTGTATTTTGGTTTTTCGACGTCCCTAACGATATGGCCTATTTTCGACAGTCTGGAGCTTGAAAAAAGGCAGTTTGGAGCTTGGAAAAAGGCTAAAGCAGTGCTGCCCATAAATTAAAAATAATGGCCACTAATGGCGAGGGACCGTGACCGTTCAAATCAGAAAATGCCTCTACAGTTCCGTTTCCCCTAATTTCCTCCGCGAAATGGATAAGAATGACAGCAGTTCCGTGGAATGATACTGTGTGAGCGGAGCTCCGGATCAATGAATCCTTTTCTCTTATTGAATTCATCTCATTTCTACATTCAAGAAAGCCACGGATGAAATTTTGGAGCCCGTTTCAGAGGTATGTCAGGGCGGCACGGGAAGTAAGAGCAGAGAATACGAAAAGGGTACCCCAGGCAAATCTTTTAGGCTCCGATCTAACAACATTTAGGCAAGGGTGAATACTTTGCAGTAGATAATAGACGAGAGGTCAACCAAATGACTCCCCATATCCAGAGAACCTTCAGATAACCTTCCTTTCATCCAACGAATAACAATCCCCTAATCGTGTAACACATAATCTAATGGCATATAAGTTAACGACATACAATCATGACATGTAGATTTTAGGGAAGTTCATTTCAGAGGGAAACGCCTTACGACGTAATTAT
>APFE030759193.1:0-30269 GCA_000404065.3 Pinus taeda | reverse complement strand
TGCGTTCATTACCAGAATGCTAGGGAGATATTTGAGTAACCCAGGTATGGAACACTGGAAGGCAGCCAAGTGAGTGTTGAGATACCTAAAGAGAACAAGGGACTATATGCTCACGTATCGGAGATCGGAACAACTCGAGGTCATTGGATATACCGATTCTGATTTTGCAGGATGTGTCGACAGCATGAAGTCAACATCAGGATACATCTTTATGATGCCAGGTGGTGCTGTGTCATGGAAGAGCGCTAAACAGTCATTGGTAGCCTCCTCCACTATGGCAGCTGAATTTGTTGCATTCTTTGAAGCATCTAATCATGGCGTATGGCTGAAGAACTTCGTCACAAGTCTGAAAATTATGGATTCTATTCAGAAACCACTCAAATTATTATGTGACAACAATTCAGCAGTGTTATACACAACCAACAAACGAAGTTCGTCAAAGTCGAAGTACATTGACATTAAGTTTTTGGCTGTAAAAGAGAGAGTGCAGAATAATGAATTATGTATAAAACACATAGGTACAGAATCCATGATTGCGGATCCTCTTACTAAAGGATTACCACCCAAGAAGTTTCACCAACATGTTGCTTGCATGGGTGTAATATCTGTATAGGATGATTAGAAAATGTGGGAGTCTGAATATGTTTTAAGTTTTGTTTTTGTTGTTCTATGTAATGCAATTGTAAACATTTTTGATGATATATACAAGTTGCATTCAGTTTCAGTTTCATTATTTCTTTCTTTAAAGTTTAAATTTTTGGCCTCATACAGTAAAGTAACGGTGACTCAATTAGAAATAGGCACGTCTAATCACACTTGCGTGTAATTTCTAAACTATATGTCCAAATCAGATTCATGTCATTCAGTTATGTTGGCAGCGTGATTTATGTCAGTTTAGTTGCGAATAAATGTGACAAATGCCGCTTAAGTCCTTTGTTAGCATAATTGATGGACGAAATTGTTTAAGAAATACGATAAGTAAAGACAGAAAAGTTGCATGCAATAAAGTTAAGGATATATAATCAAAAGGTTGCACTTGTCCATGTGGGAGATTGTTGGATTTAGAGACGTCTAATTACAATAATTTAGGTTGGACATGCGTGCATTATGATTATGATATCAAATATTGTTAGCAAGATTACATTTATGTAATGACTAAATATGCCAAATAATGTGATTAATTAAGTTATGGCATTAAACGTATTTAAATAAGGATTTGGATACAAATATATATATAATAATGTTAATCAATTATAATTGTTAATGGACCAATTATAATTGATTGAAATAATAGCAGTAATAAATATGGACAGCCAAATTTCGGCTGCCCTAGGATTGGGGCTGAAATTTAGCTGTCAATTGACAGCCAAATTTTGGCTACCCTAGGATTGGGGCTGAAATTTAGCTGTCAATTGACAACCAAATTTCGGCTGCCATAGGATTGGGACTGCTATAAAAGGGCTGAGTCTCCAAGGCTTGCAATCACTCAGAAAACAGTCTGCTCCATTGAAGACTTGATACTCTATCAAGGATAGCCAGAGAAAAGAATTGCAATCTCTTGGAAGGATTCAAGAGCCAACAACTCAAGTCAAGACCAGGAGCTTTAGAAGATGGAAAGTAAGCTCCGCTGTGCATTATTTTCAATTTCTTATAAGTTCCGCTGTGCATTATTTTCAATTTCTTACAAAGGAGTAGATCTTGGTTAGGGTTTAAAGTAATTAGGAAAACCCACAAAGTAAATCTAACACAATACTGAAGAAGGGCATGGGTTCAGCTTCAAAATCCCTCCCTTCCTTCATGAATGTTTATGAAACCAAGAATTATTTCTATTAAGAGCAAATGACAAAACAATAGCTAGAATGAAAGTAGGGTTTCACAGCAAGATGCTGAAGAGGAACTGTTGAGATTGTAAGTTCCAAAACAATGCACATTACAATAAGAAACACCTTCCGTCGAGAGGCTGCAGAAACATGGAAGATAGGTCGTTGAACAAACCCCGGGAACAATTTGGTCTTCATCCCTTAAATGCTTGGGCTTGGGCTGGTGTTTTTTCTGTGAAGATCCATGCTCACTATGTGCTCTGGTGCAGCGACTCAATCCATGGTGACTATGCGCTCTGGTGCAACGATTCAAAGAGGAGACTATGCGCTCTGGTGTAACGACTAAGAGAGGACGGTGACCACCATTTACTAAACCCTCAAATTGTTTAACCGTTCAAGATACTATGCCACTAATGATCAAATGACCAATATCAATCTTATGTCTAACACCAAAAATCAATAACCCATAAAATAGTTCATTTAAGAGGAAACACCTTCTAGCGTAATTATTAACTTATTACAAGCTTACCTAAAATCTATAAATTTAAAATAGCTTTTAAAATAATTTATATTTTATAAGTTTTGCAACAAAATTCTCAAGCAACACTCTAATTAAGAATAAACTAATTAAGATCATATAAAATTCTTACATTAAAAATCAAAATTATTCATAGAAACAGGCAACCAAAAAATTCTAACACTAAAAATTCATAAAGAATATGCTTCTGCATTCTGTATTTTCATCTTATTCAAATTTTCCATATTGAAAAGGCATGATCTCCCATCAAAATTTATATTCTGATAATTTGGTCTTATTCAAAATTCTGTGTTACAAAAGAATCATTTTCTGTAAACATAGAATCCTGAAAACTGGTTGGAACAGAAAGTCTGACCAGTAAAACTCGTCAAACAAATTACAGGAAACTTGTTTTCACTGATTCAACTAAACGCTTGGCAGTATCATACTGTACTCCGCACAGATTGAGTTAAGTAGTGTGAAATGCAGGAACCTTTGCTTCTTAAGAGATTAATTATTTCATTGAAACTTCTCACTGCCTAAGGCCACCAAACGTTGTTGGATTCGAAGGCTAAAATAAGCCATTGAAAGATTCTCAGGTCGCTGCGAAGCTGCCCTGGTAATGAAATTTTCTGTGTCGATTTTCGCTCCAAGCTACACAAATATACTTCCATTCCGTCGACAACCATAATTACCCAACCGTTGTTTACTTCGAGCGAATAAACGCTATGGCATTCTGGGATGCACAGACCATGCAGTTCATGCCATTCTGCAGCGTCTCGAACATCATTTAACCTCCACATGCGGATACCGCGTGTCTCTTCCCGACGTATTAACACCACTCGCCCATCGGAGCCACTTAGATAAAGAAATGCTGGCTGGCAGAAACTTGTGCAAACCTCTGGCAGTGTAATTTGTGTCCAACTACTCTCTGCAATATCGAATGCTGCCATGAAATAGATGGCACGCCAGGCCATTATCCAATAAAACTTTCTATTTGAATAGAAACCCTTGCCATGAGGATAAATGAAGAAGGGTACGTTCATGGAAACCCTAGTCCATGCATTGGACTCTGAATCATAAATCTGTAACACCATTACATACCCAGTTCGTTCTCTACCAGTAATTTGACCGAGCAAGACAGTGCAACGCCTCAGGGTAGCGTCGAAGGTCAGTGCATTGAAATGCCAATATGGGTTAAATTGGGCAGGTCGGGGGAGTTGTCTCCAGGTTCTGGTAGCAGGATTGAATAGGGAAAGATTCAATTTGTCTCCATTTCTCATACAGAGGCAGATGCTCTGGCATGAATCCACAATGATTAGGTTATTAATTGGAGAAGGGGCTTTATAAATATTTATATCCCAACTACCACCGTGTGCTAATTCTATGACCCACGGATCCTGACATACGGGATCCCAATAGAGTTGAATGAGAAATGCAGGGATTGAATTCACTGAAAAGTTTGGATCAATTCTTTGCAAGGCATCTCCAGGAGGTAACAGAATTTTCCATCGTTTGCAGACTATCCTCATTCTGGCAGCATCCCGAACAGGAAGCCTAGCTAAAATCGAACACAGTAAACTGTCGGGCAAGGCATCCCAAATATGCGTTTCTGTTTCCATCTGTTGATTAACAGCACAAAAAAGTTTACTCTAAAAGATACATCAATCAAGAACAGAGGTTTCTGTTTCCATATGTTGATTGACTGCACAAAAAGAGAAGCATACCTGAATCAAGAACAGAGGTTTCTGTTTCGATCTGTTGATTGACTGCACAAAAAGAGAAGCATACCTGAATCAAGAACAGAGGTTTCTGTTTCGATCTGTTGATTGACTGCACAAAAAGAAAAGCATACCTGAATCAAGAACAGAGGTTTCTGTTTCGATCTGTTGATTGACTGCACAAAAAAGTATACTGTAAAGGATACATCAATCAAGAACAAACGACGTTTAATTGTTCCTTCACCTCTTCAGCTTCACAAAATATAAATACCATAATTTCATCAACAAAATTGGATTTAAATAAAGTTAGTAAGTTTCAATGCTATAATAGAAAGAAATAAATCTTTAACTTAATAAAAAGAACTAAATCTTAACTTAATCATAGGCTTCCATTCCTCACATAAAAAATAACAAAATTGGGTTTCAATAAAAATAATTTAATAAATATCTAGAACTAGAACTAAAACTTAGCCTGTAACTTAAAACTTAACTTAAATTAAATGTAAAACTTAACTTCTGTAACTTAAAACTTAACTTAAATTAAATGTAAAACTTAACTTAAATTAGATTAGATGTAAAACTTAATTTAAATTAAATGTAACTGAACTTAATAATATTATAGTTATGTGATTTTAATAAACCAGAAAAATCCACATGAAAAATTTCCAAAAACATCACACTAGAAACAACTACTTATATTTAAGTTAAACTACATGTAATCCCCACCTCTTCCTTGACGAGCCAGTAGACCGACATGCAGTAGAGGGTGCAGGCAGGCAGTTTTACCCACTACTGCCTGGGCATGCATGCGTAGCGTAGTGGCCTAGCCGACCCGAACTGTGAGTGAATGAAGAAGAAGCGAGCGTCGTGTGCGGGCCGCTATAATTAATAGGCGTGCATGAGAGTCTATGTATTGGGACATCTATTGGAATCAACGGAGAAAACTACAGACGTCGTCTCGCTAGAATTGGATGACTCTTCACATCCTTCTTATTACTATTAAAATTTCGCTACTTTTTTTTTTATTTAATTTATTTTTTAATAGTATGATATTTATATATTATTTTTTAAGGGATAATTGATCGAGTTTTTATTGTTAAGTATTTTATTGATTGAGAGGTTATCAGGTCAAATCTCCTCGATGTCTTTAGGGTTAGGTCTAATATGTTAGGTTGCTTCGATGGATCTCTGTGAATTACTACACCTAAATCTGTGTGAGTGACCCGGAACCTATTGCCATATACTATATATTATATATATATATACTATTATAAGATATATATATATTTATAACATTTATAGTTATATTTTATGTTATTATATTTGAATATATAATTAATTGATATAGCCATTTAATTTTTGATATTAATTATTCTTTTTATTATTATTACCATAGATCTATTTTAACTCTAAATCTACCAAGCATCAAGAGGGATCACATCTCTTTTCACTTTAAACAAAGTCTGCATGTAAGAAATTTGATCCCTCTCGGCACATCCCGAGGTAAGATGGATTTATCACTACTACACCAAGGGCACTTTTGAGACATTTTTTTAAGACAAGAAATCTTTTGTCTCAAAAAATCATTTTTTATTTTAGTTATTTTACATTATAAATTAATAGGAATTGATTTGTCTTAAATATAAACTCTAAGACAAAAATAGGTTGAGACAAAAACATTTTAAGAAAAAACTTTATATTTAAGACAAAAATAGTTTAAGACAAAAATATTTTAAGACAAAAGTAGTTTGAGACAAAAATATTTTAAGACAAAACTTTATATTTTTAAGACAAAAATAATTTAAGACAAAAATATTTTGAAACAAAATTTTATATTTAAGACAAAAGTAGTTTGAGACAAAAATTTAAAGACAAAGCTTTATATTTAAGACAAAAATATTTTAAGACAAAAACAATTTAAGACAATTATTTTAAGACAAAACTTTATATTTAAAACAAAAGCATTTTGAGACAAAAATATTTTAAGACAATTTTATATTTAATACAATGACCACTTTAGATCAAACCTATGTTTAATACGATATTTCACTTCGAATGAAAATGGAGAGCAGAGCTCTTAGGGTTTGACGCTGCTCTGCAACTAGCAGACCTTCACAGACTGCATTGTTCTGCCATTAACCTTCAGCCATACGGTAGCTACAACACAATAAGGAACAACTATCACGCAATGGAACCTCCTTAAGGGGAGGAAACGATGCGTCCCCCCGCTAATAGGGAAAACAACCTACGACAGACTGAAAATGTCAGGATGGACCATCGAGAAGAGACAGCAACGGAGAATGAAAATACGCCAACAAATAACAACACAAATGAAGAACCACGAGTGACGTATACACCTGCAAGCTGGTAGCAGTTGACAGACCCAAAATCGGGCTCCCAAGTAAGGGCATCAACACTCAAATCCATTTTATGAGGGATCATGCTTTGATAGGAAAGTTCATAGGCATTTGGCCAATGGAGAAAGCTTTGCACGGCTGGATCGCAGCGAAATGGAAGCCAAAAGGGCGCATAACACTGCAGTTAGGGCCTAAGGGCTTCTTTACTGCCATTTTCAATTGTCTGGAAGACCGAAACAAGGTATTGGATGGAGGACCATATTTCTTCAACGTAGCAGGACTATACCTAAGAGGATGGATCTAGTGCTTTAACCCGGACAAAGAAGATCTGAGTTGGGCCCCAGTGTGGTTGCGCCCTTATTCTCTCCCTTTGGAGTTTTGGGACGAAGACTCTTTGCGAGACATTGGGAATGGTTTAGGTGAATTCATCAAAGTAGTAGAGGAGAGAAAGTTGAAGCAATACACCTCCTATGCACGGATCTGTGTATACATGCACCTTATCAAAGCTCTCCTGGACGTGGTAAGCCTCTACCATGATGATTATGAATGGTTACAAACAATAGATTATGAGCATGTACCATTCTGCCGTCGAAAATCCCATGCCCTCGGCCATTTATTCCGAGACTGTCTCTCCAATATGAAATCCACAACCACCCTTTCAATGGACAAATCCGACTTGGATGGGTTCACAGAAGTTCCCAATCGCAAAAAGCCCATAAAAATCCCTCTACCTCAGTCAGAAAACCTGTCACCAACACCTCCTTGCCTTCAACAAGCAACAACTTTGAAATCCTGTTCCAGCCGGAGGTTCATGTTTTAGATAATAAAAAACAACCTGAAGCCATTCCTAAGACTTCCGCCCATTTTGCTCCATCAAGCTCAAAGAAAGCCCTCACTTCTAAGCAACCCGCGGACACCAAAATGCCCTCTCCCAATAACATGTAGAAAAGGATTGCACAAGGTATGGAGGTAGATAGCACTGAGATGTAACTCACAATTGTAGATGATACAGAGGCAGAGCAAGAAATAGCACAACACATCGAAGAGGAACCAGAGAGCTTTGACATCTGAGATCTAGATATACAAGGACTTGAACAAGCTTGTAAGAAAAAGGAATATGACAAAATTCCTGAGCGACAGCTAGAGAACTTAGAAGTAATTCTCTCAAGAGCACGGAAGCAAAGATCATTAGGCTTTCAAACTGGTAGTCAGTGGGATGGAAGAAATATCTTCAAAGACAACAAGAAATGAGGATGGAAACAGATATTCAGAGAACCATCTACATAGGGGAGATGTTGGTGGAATCTGGAAGATACTGCAACCTCACCAAATACTATAATGTCCTTCCCAATCGTGAATCATGAAGCTCATCTCATGGAACATCAGAGGGCTCAACAGCCCAGGGAAGGGGTGGTAGATAAAGAACATCCTACAACAGGAAAAGCCTCAAATTCTCTTCTTGCAGGAGACCAAGTGTACTTCCACAATGTTGGATCAGATCCTTTCCAAACCATGGCCAAGAAGCAAAGAAGTGGTGGTGGAAGCCATGGGATCCTCAGGAGGGCTAGCCATCATTTGGGATGATAGAGCTATAACACTCACCAACATACATGCCAGTAAGCACTTTATTCAGGCCATGTTTCATTTAACAGGTAAAAATGTTCATGGACACTTAACTAATGTGTACTTTCCCTAGGAGGCAACAAACAAAGTAGACACACTGAACACCCTAACTCAGATCAACTCAGAAAGATCCCACCCACTTTGAATCATAGGAGGGCACTTCAACATGATTACAAGATTGGAGGAAAAAAGAGGAGGACGGATCAAGCTAGACTATGAAAGCACACACTTAAAAAACTACATTCATAACAATAGGCTTATAGATATGGAATTCAACAATGGCATTTATACTTGGAACAACAAGCGTGCAGATGCCCACCAAATTGCATCTCGGTTAGACAGATTCCTAATCTTTGATAATGCAATAAATCTTGGTGGGGATCTCTTGGCCTCTATATTTCCACTCTCTGGCTCGAACCATTGGCCTATTAGGCTTCACTGGAAAAGATCATAGATAATGTTCGTAGGCCCTTTTGCTTTGAACCCTTTTGGCTGAATCACCCCGATTTTCATAACTTGATAACAGAGACATGGAGAAATTTCACACCACCAGAAGGTGCAAAAATTTACAAGCTCCAATAAAAGCTAAAACATATCAAGGAAAAAATAAAACAGTGGAACTGCTTTACCTTCGGCAATATCTTTCAGGTGCAAAACACTCTTGAACAAGAAATGAAAAAATTACAGCAGAGAATCATAGTTGAAGGCAGATTCAAAACCATAGTAGAAGAGGAATGTCAACTACAAAAGTAGATCTCAGAAAGAGCAAGACAGGTAGAGATTCTTTGGAGACAAAAAATCGAGGATCCGATGGCTTAAAGAGGGTGAACATAATAAAAAGTTCTTCCACCATACCACTATCCAACAGAGAATGCACAACAGCATTACTCTCCTCCAAAATCGACAAGGGGAACATCTAGAGAAGCATGAAGATATAGAACAGGAACTCCTCACCCACTTTCGAAGGGTGCATCAGGAAACGGAGACTGATGAGCTGCCAGCTATAGAGAAGATCATCATGATTATTACTAAGATCGTAACTGAGGAACACAATCACATACTCATCAAGCCTACTTCTTTATAGGAAGTGGAGACAACTATGCGACAGCTCAAAGTTGGGAAAGCACCCGGACCAGATGGCTTCACTTCGGACTTCTTTCACAAATTCTAGGATCTAATCAACGTGGAACTCTGGCAAGTAGTCAAGGATTCCAGAGTTAACAGATGGATGCTTCCATCCTTGAATGCCACCTTCATCACCCTCATCCCTAAGGAGGAGAACAACCAAACTTCGTATAAATTCTGACCTATTGCACTATGCAATGTATTGTATAAAATTGTCTCCAAAGTGATCGCTGCACGCCTCAAGCCCCTGCGTCCTCTTCTTGTATCACTAGAGAAATAAGGTTACGTGGAAGGAAGGTAGATCACTGATGGCATAATTCTCACTCATGAAATCATTCACTCCCTAAAGCAAACCAAAAAGGCAGGTATGCTCCTAAAAATCAACCTCTAAAAAGCTTTCGATACTTTAAGCTGGAAATATATTCAAAAAATACTGCTAGCCTTTCACTTTACCCCCCCCTGGGTAAGATGGATTATGAGTCTCATCACTTCTACCTTTTTCTCAATTCTTGTCAACTGGACCCCCTCCAACCCCCTCCACCCGTCCAGAGGTATCCGACAAGTGGACCCTCTCTCATCCTTTCTATTTGTTATTATGGTGGAAGGTCTTGGATGTTACATCAAATATGCCCTTCAAAACCAACAATTATGTGGCCTTTCTTTCTAGAATACCCCTGCTTTCACCCATCAGCAATTTGTGGATGACAATATGTTATTTGGTCATCCTTCGGTCCAGGAAGCCCTAAGCTGAAATCAATTTTATCTAAATTTTCAGATGCCTCTGGTGCCTGCATTAACAAATTAAATCTCAATTCTTCTTCTTTCATGGACCTCCCAACACTCAGGCCTCCATAGCCATAATTCTGGGCTTCTCGATTGCATCTCTTCCCTCCAAATACCTGGGAGCTCTAATGATAGTCTCTACCTTAAAGCACTCATCCTGGAAAATTCTCCTAGAAAAACTGGAAGCCCGTATCTCTTCATGGACCTTCAAAGCTCTCAATATGGTGAGTCGCCTAGTTATAATCAAGGAAGTGCTACAATCTATGCGCTCTACCTTTTCACGGTCCTCGAAACACCCAAATGGGTTCTTAAAGCAATCAAAAATCCTCAACGAGATTTTTTATGGGGGAATATGAAACAAAAAAGAAAATGGGCTCTGGTAAAGTGGGAAAAGTTTGTCACCCAAAATCCTCTGGAGGCACTAGATTATGGGATCCTCAGCATAGCAACGAGGCCATGGGAGCGCGCATCTGGTGGAGATGGCTCTCGAACCCATATACTCCTTGGGAAATCCTATGGACAGCTAAGTATGCTCATAATAGACAAGTGGACGATTTAATTCGGCTCAAAGAAGTTGGCACGGGCTCTCTAATTCGGAATGCTACCAAACAACATAAAGATCTAATCCAACAACACAGTTTTTGGGAAATCAGGAATGGAGATAATGCGAGGTTTTGGGAGGACTCCTGGCAACAAAGACCAAAATTGAAGGACCTACTCACACCCCACCAGCTTCAAGATTGGGTAGAGCAACCGATGATCAAAGTAAATCAACTTTGGGAGGAAGTTCACAACCAAGGTTACAGGCAATGGTTATGCTTGAACCTCATTCTTGGGCAAGCCATGCAATCCATCAAAGGTAGCCTGGATACAGAACTTTGAAATAGGAAGATTCGCCAATCACATAGGAAAGACATCATCAGATGGGGTTATGAAACGAGAGGTACCTTCACTTCCCAGGAAGCATATCATATAATACTAAGGGACCATACTGTCAAGATAGCCTCTGGCACAAAGTTTGGGAACCACCAATTTGGCCAAAAATGTCCACCTTTCTCTGGTTGTTGTTCCAAAATAGAATCCTTACTTGGGATAATCTAAGGAAACAGAGTTTTCACGGACCTTCCATCTGCCCAAATTGTAAACAGGCAGAAGAAACAATGAACATCTCCTAAACTCATGTATGTTAGCAACCCGAATTTGAGAGAAGGTTAGCTTCAGATGTCAAAGAGATGGACAAAATAAGGAAAATTCAACTAGCGCTATTTGTTCTTGGGCACCTCACCTTTATAAAAGAAAAATATTAAATGCCTTATGGAAGCTAATACCAGATTTCTTAATGTGGACAATCTAGAAAGAGAGAAATAGCCACATCTTCAAAGACCATTCCTCTCCCATAGAAGTTCTACGGATCAATATATGTCAAAACATATGAGAAACCTTGATGCTCCAAAAGTGACTTGATGATGATTTCCCATCCACACCACAACAATAAAATATATGGCTGAACTGGAACCTTCTGTGGAACCATGAGTAGGTACACCTAAGGAAAATCGCTCCCTCTTGGGATACACCTGACAAATGGACTCCACCCACACCACACATGGTACTGCTCAACTTTGATGGAGCGTCAAACGGAAATCTAGGTAAGGCAGGATTTGGGGGAATATTTAGAAATCACAAGGGCAATGTTCTCCAAACATTCATGGGGTCAATAGGTTGGGATACAAATAGCTTAGCAAAATTAGAAGGAATTTGGCAAGGACTTCTCCTGGCTCAGAACAATAGATTCTTCACACTCATAATTGAAGGGGACCCTCAGATCTTAATTAACATGATCAACCAGATCTTACAGGGAACTCCAACACATAAAGTGGGTAGTAGATGGAGATTGGCGGAAAGGCTAGAATAGATTGAACATGGGCTACTCATTCATAGAGCAGTTACCATGAGGCACACTCGTCAGAAGGGTAAAAAAGTAGTAGACCTCCTAGCAAACATTGGCATTGAAAGTGGTAAGACTCTTCATGTAGGAGCTCTTAGCACTATAGCCAATACTCATCAATTGCAGGATTTCAATGATCTAGTGCAGAAGGAAAGGGAAAATGCAGAGGAAATGCACCCGGATGCGGATGTCAACAATGGCATTTAAATGACAAGACGGATCGTCAGTGGGTTGGGAAGCCATCTGGCTAAGTGCTTCATCCTGAGAACTCACCACAGATGGATTAAAAACACCTTGCAGGTGACATTTTTTGACTCTGAAAGCTATGACAAGCTCACCTCCTTCAACACCATGGCCCTTGCAAACCATTTTGTTACTCCTCCCCTTCTCCATGGTGTTTGTCCTCTGAAAACAGCTAAACCATGTTCCAGAACTGCTACGGGCAGTTGCTGCCTAATTCTCCCTTGTCAAGATTTTGGTAATGGTTTTCATTTTTCACATTCCTGTCACTGTCTTCTTGATTGTGGTTCACCCACCCCTGCTCCCGCTCATCGTCGCCTTCACTCCAATTCTTTTGCTGTCAATTCAGCCATGGCTTGCCTTAGGCACCACATGCATAGTAGGCCTGGAGGTTCACGTGGAAGTTTTACCGCTCGCGAGCTTCTACCAGTTCCACCTCTGACTCCTTGGACTCAACTAATGAATTGCCCAACTTTCTCATTAACCCCACTTATAGCTAACCCAATACCAGAAGTGGGAGAGGTTGGAGGGACAATGTTGTCCACACTGTGGATCTCCCACTCCCTCCTCTTTCTAGCCCTCACAACACACAATTTCATTTCTACAGTTCACTAAAGAGGCCTACAATCACTGGTACCATCACAATTTCTTTCGAGGAAGAGTCTGTGATGCAAGCTACTCTGTCCAGTCGTGGGAACAAGCAAAATAGGGAAGAGATAGGTAGTCATTGGATTAGCAACAAGTAGCAAGGTGAAGGCAGTAAGGCTCTGCATGACAAAGATAAAGTTGGGGACGCTCGTAAGTGACAGATGGATGTTGAAGGCACTATATATGCTCGAACTGTTCAAGGTCGCAGCGCATCTGAAGAGAATGATGATTGGTATCAGTTTTCCTGCCGGATTGAAGAAGAGCCAGCTGTAGAGGAACCACCAGCCTAACATGTGGCCTCATGCAAAGGTCTCCGGATCCTAGGTGGACTCGTCTCACTTCTGTGGTTTTTGGTCTCTCACAAAGGTGTCTGGCTTCCAGGCGGATATGTTTCTATGATTCATGGTTTTGTGGTCTGGATGTGCTCTGTCTTCATGACAAGTGTCTTGAATTCTCTGGTTGACTCTCTACCAGGTGGAAATGGCATACTGTTTTTTCACTTACTGTTTCACGGATACCCTGGTCAGTGGGTAGCCGCTACGTCCAGGGGTTTAAATCTCTGAGTGAACGCCACCCGAAGGGCATCAACACCCCTCGGCCTATTTACTGACCTAACCCCAAGAGCTTTTGGGATTCGACCCTGTGACCTCCCATTGGCGAGGCACTTGATTTGACCGATTGAGCTAACTCTTTGGGCTAATGGCATACTGTTACTTGGTTATGTCCCTATCTTTTTGGTTCAAGATTGCATTCCTCTTTATTCATTTTGGAATACCAAGGTCTACTTTGAAATAGTTATTATGGTTCAATGACCGGTTTCGCCCATAACAGGGGCAGTCTTCAAAGCTTCTTGGACTGGTTTCCCCTCTATTGGGGTAGTCTAATACCAACAATTGCATTTTGTGATGATGAATGATGCTTAACATCTCTGACATCAGGTTTCTCTGTAACTTTTTTTGTATTATATTAATAGATCAGTACTACTTAGGAAAAAAAAGCTATGTTTAAAATAATTAACAAGTAAGACACACACATATCAATTTAAGATGATATTATCTAATTACAACTAAACAATTGACTGTGACAGTGCGCCCTAAGTTGGCTAGCTTGTAGACAACTATTTGCGCCTATACCGAGGTTGTTATTTTACTTACCATTCACGTTTTCTTATATAAAGAAAACAATTTGTTGGGCTCTTTGTTTTGTGGGGGTAGTCGACTAAGAAGAAAGTGACAAGTTTTACTGAAAAGATTTCTTGGACATTAATTCCTCTTCTGTCCCTTTCATATATGCTGATACGATTAGAGACAACTTGT
This sequence comes from Pinus taeda, assembly GCA_000404065.3. NCBI lineage: Eukaryota > Viridiplantae > Streptophyta > Pinopsida > Pinales > Pinaceae > Pinus > Pinus taeda. The sequence continues at coordinate 16,174 of APFE030759193.1, read as the reverse complement.
CTATTATTACATTCGGCACTACTACATGGAGGGGGACTTTAAGACAACTTTTTAAGAGAAAAGAAATATTTTTTCTTCAAAATTTCAGTATGAGGCGATAGTAAAAAAACGTAAAGGTAAAGGATTAGGGTCTTGCTGCTAGCATTCACTGAGTGGTTGATTTACCATGGTTGTGAAGTGATATTCAACAAAGGAAAAGCATTCCTGAGACACATAGCCACAGGCAGGTGAAGCAGATCGGGGTTCGTGTGAAGAACTTGTATAAGCTAGATGTGGAAGAATGTGCTACATTAAGCACTAAGGCAGAGAAAGTGAAGGTCGCGATGTCAATGAACTTTGGCACAAAATAATTGGTCATTTGTATCATGGTACCTCGAATATTATAGAACAATTTACCACTCGCCTCTCTAAAGGAGCACTTAAGCAATAGTATATATGCAACGGATGTACATTACAAAAGTACATAAAATCCACATTCCATGATCAGGACAACAAAGCACATGAAGTCCTAGAAAGGATCCACTATGATGTTTATGGACCTTTCTCGACAACCTACACTGTTAGACACAAATAATTTGTCACTTTTATTGATGACTTCTCATGGAAGTGTTGGATCTTCTTCATGTGGAATAAAGATGAGACATTCTATGAGTTCGTAGAATTCGAGACACTAGTTGAAAACGAAGCTAGCAAGAAGGTGAAGGCTCTATTGTAGAGCCTGTAACACCCTCCAAAATCTTGGCATGCACTTAAATTTAAGAGCCTACTATGGATATTGTAATTAATCGTTCCTTAGTCACTGATTGGTAAGTTGATGTTCTCAAGCTCTCCTTTTCGATCTTAAGTGTCATTTATGCTTTTATCTTTACATAGAATGTGTCATCTTTGGGCATGGCGGTAATCGCTTGTCATGCAAAGGGAGGTTTGTTTTGCTTCAAGGGAAAATATTTATGAGAATGAGACATGTTTAACACTCATTTCACACACTCTTACAAAAGTGACGCCTTTATCCTCCCAAAGTCTATAATCGAAGCCGCACTTGCCATAAGCTGCCACAAAGGTTGTTGCATTAAGTGAAGTATGTGTTATATGTTCTGGATGGTCTATGTTGTATCGATAAGTTTCAAGTGTGTGATCGTAGTGAAGTTTTATCACTATTCACATAAGTTCTATTGATCCCACACTTAGCTAAATTTCGGAGTTTCCTTAGCAACCTAGCCTCATCCAACTGATCCAGGTGGATGTTGGTGGCCACCCACCTATCTCATTTGGATCCCCACAACTGTCTCTTTCAGCTTTTTCAGTTTTCTAAATTGTAGCACAATTTATTTTTTTTAGCAGTTTTTCGCGCCCTAAACTTCCGAAGCCGTTTTGAGGCCCAAAACCGCTCATGATCCTCTGGCCGATATCAAAATTTGCACATCAGTTAGAGTATTTTGGGGTGATAAAAAGTTTGAAAATTTACAGCACTCCTAATACATGTCAAAGTATTTCTTAAAGCTTTCGGAAAAAAAGATGAAAACCATTGATTTCCCTTGATCTTTTCAACATGAAAAGATACCACACTAACAAGCCCTTGTAGAAAAGATTAAAACATGTTACCTTTCATTAAATCTGAACTAGTTTTTTTAGATAGGAAAAAATTTTGAGAAAAAATTGCATAAAACAGCGTTTAAGTATTAAGGAGGAGAAGGGACAATACATTCCCAATGTCAGGGGCTGCAATAATCGTAAATAGAATATGTTTGGTTTCTCTAAACAAACGCAATGCTTCTTTCGTTGCCACATAGTCCAGGGATAGACCGCTCTATTTACAAAAAAGAATGGCATTATAACAATTTCCTAAACAAAGTCATAGAAAGCCTCATTTCAACAGAAACATCCAGCATAATTTACCAAAAAGTTACCGTTAGCATCTTTCAGACTCCAAGTCCCACAAAGCTTCCTCTCGAGGTAAAGAAAAAAATTATTTACAAAACAAAACATTACCTTACAAAAATTTAACAAACGAGCTTTCATGCCATCTACTTTTCGACTTGTTCCATTTGATATCTTTGAACGTTTCATGTCTCCCATTTCAACTCATCCCGGACTCATAATACAACTTTCAGCACTTTTAAATGCACCTTGAAACCTCACTTTGAATGCTCATTCTACCTCAACCGCTTGCTGCAACAACATTTACACCATGCGAAATTACGCCTCGTCAAGTTATTTTTCGCTACAGAAATTTATCCAGGTGATCCGTAAAGTAGAACATGTCAACGATAAGAAACATGATAAATAACCTCCACTCCTTCCTTTCATTTTCCGAAAACCGACATTTACTACAACGTGGGCGAAAAGCCTAGTAAACTAGTGTCCTGTTGCAAAATTCGTTGCTTATAGTTCCATGACATAACAAATGACCCTAACCTTAAAGTTGTAGTTCTTTGCCAAAACTTAAGATTCCATGACATACTAAATTCTATTTTTAACAGAATGACTTATGCTTTCAGAGGGTTCCAGTACTCCGTGAAACCCTTGTCAGGATCAAGGCATTTATGATTTTTTGCGATTTTTGGAAGAAGCTCGTTCAACCTTCACAAGGTTCAACTTTCATCAATTCGTACGTTGATCTGTTGCAGGGGAAGCAAAGGGTCTTCATCTTGTTACAGGTCCTTCAAAGAGTTCCGCTTATGATTTTCGATTCCAGAGACATTCGACCGACCACCAAAACATGCAATCTTCACTGAATCCAATTAAGTTCTTTCAGTTGCTTTGAGAAATAAAAATCTCTTCAAGCAGTTCAAAAGGCCCTAGCTTCATTTTGTTTTCGTCTTATGATACTTCGTCTACGTCAGCATGGATTGATATGATCATTTGCTTGATCACAATACTGAAGAAGGGCATGGGTTTAGCTTCAGAATCCCTCCCTTCTTTCATGAATGTTTATGAAACCAAGAATTATTTCTATTAAGAGCCATTGACAAAACAATAGCTAGAATGAAATTAGGGTTTCACAGCAAGATGCTGAAGAGGAACTGTTGAGATTGTAAGTTCCAAAACAATGCACATTACAATAAGAAACACCTTCCATCCAGAAGCTGCAAAAACAGGGAATATAGGTCGTTGAACAAACCCTGGAAACAATTTGGTCTTCATCCCTTACATGCTTGGGCTCGTGTTTTTCCCAGTAAAGATCCATGATGACTATGCGCTCTTGTGCAGCGACTCAGATCCATGGCACCTATGTGCTCTGGTGCAATGATTCAAAGAGGAGACTATGCGCTCTGGTGTAACGACTCAGAGAGGACGGTGACCACCGTTTACTATACCGTCAAACTGTTTAACCGTTCAAGAAACTGCGCCACTAATGATCAAATGACCAATATCAATCTTATCGTCTAACACTAAAAGTCAATGACCCATAAAATAACACATGGCACACTAGTCAGTTCATTTCAGAGGGAACGCCTTATGGCCTAATTATTAACTTATTACAAACTTACCTAAAATCTACAAATTTTAAAATAGCTTTTAAAATAATTTATATTTTATAAGTTTTGCAACAAAATTGTCAAGCAACACTCTAATTAAGAATAAATTAATTAAGATCATATAAAATTCTTACATTAAAAGTCAAAATTATTCATAGAAACATGGAACCAAAAATTCTAACACTAAAAATTCATAAAGAATATGCTTCTGCATTATGTATTTTCATCTTATTCAAATTTCCATATTGAAAAAGCTTAATTTCCCATTAAAATTTATATTCGGATAATTTGGTCTTATTCAAAATTCTGTGTTACAAAAGAATCATTTTCTGTAAACATAGAATCCTGAAAACTGGTTGGAACAGAATTACAGGAAACTTGTTTTCACTGATTCAACTAAACGCTTGGCAGTATCATACTGTACTCTGCACAGATTGAGTTAAGTAGTGTGAAATGCAGGAACCTTTGCTTCTTAAGAGATTAATTATTTCATTGAAACTTCTCACTGCCTAAGGCCACCAAACGTTGTTGGATTCGAAGGCTAAAACAAGCCATTGAAAGATTCTCAGGTCGCTGCGAAGCTACCTTGGTAATGAAATTTTCTGTGTCGATTTTCGCTCCAAGTTACACAAATATACTTCCATTCCATCGACAACCATAATTACCCAACCGTTGTTTACTTCGAGCGAATAAACGCTATGGCATTCTGGGATGCACATACCATGCAGTTCATGCCATTCTGCAGGGTCTCGAACATCATTTAACCTCCACATGCGGATACCGCGACCACGTGTCTCTTCCCGACGTATTAACACCACTCGCCCATCGGAGCCACTTAGATAAAGAAATGCTGGCCGGCGCAGGCAGATACTTGTGCAAACCTCTAGCAGTGTAATTTGTGTCCAACTACTCTCTGCAATATCGAATGCTGCCATGAAATATTTGGCACGCCATGGCATTATACAATAAAACTTTATATTTGAATAGAAACCCTTGCCATGAGGATAAATGAAGAAGGGTACTTTCATGGAAACCCTAGTCCATGTTTTAGATAATAAAAAACAACCTGAAGCCATTCCTAAGACTTCCACCCATTCCGCTCCATCAAGCTCAAAGAAATCCCTCACTTTAAGCAACCCGCAGACACCAAAATGCCCTCTCCCAATAACATGTAGAAAAGGATTGCTCAAGGTATGGAGGTAGATAGCACTCAGATGCAACTCACAATTGTAGATGATACAGAGGCAGAGAAAGAAATAGTACATCACATGGAAGAGGAACTAGAGAGCTTCGACATCGGAGATCTAGATTTACAAGGACTTGAACAGGCTTGTAAGAAAAAGGAATATGACCAAATTCCTGAGCGACAACTAGAGAACTTAGAAGTAATTCTCTCAAGAGCATGGAAGCAAAGATCATTAGGCTTTCAAACTGGTAGCCAGTGGGATGGAAGAAATATCTTCAAAGGTAACAAGAAATGAGGATGGAAACCGATCTTCAGAGAACCATTCGCATAGGGGAGATGTTGGTGGAATCTGGAACATACTGCAAGCTCACCAAATACTATAATCCCCTTCCCAATCGTGAATCATGAAGCTCATCTCATGGAACATCAGAGGGCTCAACAGCCTAGGGAAGGGATGGTTGATAAAGAACATCCTACAACAAGAAAAGCATCAAATTCTCTTCTTGCAGGAGAGCAAGTGTACTTCCACAATGTTGGATCAGATCCTTTCCAAACTGTGGCCAAGAAGCAAAGAGGTGGTGGTGGAAGCGATGGGAGCCTTAGGAAGGCTAGCCATCATTTTGGATGATAGAGCTATAACACTCACCAACATACATGCTAGTAAGCACTTTATTCAGGCCAAGTTTCATTTAACAGGGACAAATGTTCATGGACACTTAACTAATGTCTACTTTCCCTAGGAGGAAACAAACAAAGTAGACACATTGAACACACTAACTCAGATCAACTCATAAAGATCCCACCCACTTTGGATCATAGGAGAGGACTTCAACATGATTACAAGATTGGAGGAAAAAAGAGGAGGACGGATCAAGCTGGACTGTGAAAGCACGCACTTCAAAAACTACATTCATAACAATAGGCTTATAGATATGGAATTCAACAATGAAATTTATACTTGGAACAACAAGCATGCAGATGCCCACTAAATTGCATCTCGGTTAGACAGATTCCTGATCTCTGATAATGCAATACATCTTGGCGGGGATATCTTGGCCTTTATATTTCCACTCTCTGGCTCAAACCATTGGCCTATTAGGCTTCACTGGAAAAGATCGGAGATAATGTTCGTAGGCCCTTTTGCTTTGAAGCCTTTTGGCTGAATCACCCCGATTTTCATAACCTGATAACAGAGACATGGAGAAATTTCACACCACCAAAAGGTGCAAAAATATACAAGCTCCAACAAAAGCTAAAACATATGAAGGAAAAAATAAAACAATGGAATCGCTTTACCTTTGGCAGTATCTTTCAGGTGCAAAACACTGTTGAACAAGAAATGCAAAAGTTACAATAGAGAATCATAGTTGAAGGCAGATTCAAAACAATAGCAGAATAGGAATGTCAACTACAAACGTAGATCTCAGAAAGAGAAAGACAGGCAAAGATTCTTTGGAGACAAAAATCAAGGATCTGATGCCTTAAATAGGGTGAACACAATACAAAGTTCTTCCACCATACCACTATCCAACAGAGAATGCACAACAACATTACTCTCCTCCAAAATCGACAAGGGGAACATCTAGAGAACCATGAAGATATAGAACAGGAACTCCTCACCCACTTTCGGAGGGTGCATCAGGAAACGGAGACTGATCGAATGCCAGCTATCGAGAAGATCATCATGATTATTACTAAGATTGTAACTGAGGAACAAAATCAAATACTCCTCAGGCCTACTTCTTTATAGGAAGTGGATACAACTATGCGACAGCTCAAAGTTGGGAAAGCACCCGGACCAGATGGCTTCACTTTAGACTTCTTTCACAACTTCTAGGATCTAATCAACATGGAACTCTGGCAAGTAGTCAAGGAGTCCAGAGTTAACAGATGGATGCTTCCATCCTTTAATGCCACCTTCATCGCCCTCATCCCTAAGGAGGAGAACAGCGAGACTTTAGACAAATTCCGACCTATTGCACTATGCAATGTATTGTATAAAATTGTCTCCAAAGTGATCGCCACATGCCTCAAGCCCCTACTTCCTCTTCTTATATCACCAGAGCAATCAGGTTATGTGGAAGGAAGGCAGATCACCGATGGCATAATTCTCACTCATGAAATCATTTACTCCCTAAAGCAAACCAAAAAGGCAGGTATGCTGCTAAAAATCGACCTCTCAAAAGCTTTCGATACTTTAAGATGGAAATATATTCAAAAAATACTGCTAGCCTTTTGCTTTACCCCCCCTTGGGTAAGATGGATCATGAGTCTCATCACTTCTTCCTTTTTCTCAATTCTTGTCAACTGGACCCCCTCCACCCCTTCCACACGTCCAGAGGTATCTGACAAGGGGACCCTCTCTCACCCTTTCTATTTTTTATTATAGTGGAAGGTCTTGGATGTTACATCAAATATGACCTTCAAAACCAGAAATTACATGGCCTTTCTTTCTAGAATACCCCTGCTTTCACCCATCAACAATTTGTGGATGACAATATGTTATTTGGTCATCCTTCTGTCTAGGAAGCCCGTAAGCTGAAATCAATTTTATCTAAATTTTCAGATGCCTCTGGTGCCTGCATTAACAAATCAAAATCTCAAGTTTCTTCTTTCATAGACCTCCCATCACTCAGGCCTCCATAGCCATAATTATGGGCTTCTCGATTGCATCTCTGCCCTCCAAATAACTGGGAGCTCTAATGACAGCCTCTGCCTTAAAGCACTCATCCTAAAAAATTCTCCTAGAAAAACTGGAAGCCCTTATCTCTTCATGGACCTTCAGAGCTCTCAATATGGCGAGTGGCCTAGTTCTAATCAAGGAAGTGCTACAATCTATGCACTCTACCTTTTCACGGTGCTGGAAACACCCAAATGGGCTCTTAAAGCAATAAAAAATCCTCAACGAGATTTTTTATGGGGGAATACGGAACAACAAAGAAAATGGGCTCTGGTAAAGTGGGAAAATTTTTTCACCCAAAATCCTCTGGAGGCACTGGATTATGGGATCCTCAGCACAACAACGAGGCCATGGGAGCGCACATCTGGTGGATATGGCTCTCGAACCCATATATTCCTTGGGCAATCCTCTGGACAGCTAAGTATGCTCATAATAGACCAGTGGATGATTTAATTCAGCTCAAAGAAGTTGGCACATGCTCTCTAATTTGGAATGCTACCAAACAACATAAAGATCTAATCCAACAACACAGTTTTTCGGAAATGAGGAATGGAGATAATTCGAGGTTTCGGGAGGACTCCTGGCAGCAAAGACCAAAATTGAAGGACCTACTCATGCCCCACCAGCTTCAAGATTGGGTAGAGCAACCGACGATCAAAGTAAATCAACTTTGGGAGGAAGTTCACAACCAAGGTTATAGGTAATGGTTATGCTTGAACCTCATTCTTGGGCAAGCCACGCAATCCATCAAAGATAACCTGGATACAGAACTTTGAAATAGGAAAATTCGCCAATCAAATAGGAAAGACATCATCAGATGGGGTTATGAAATGAGAGGTACCTTCACTTCCTAGGAAGCATGTCATATAATACTAGGCGACCATACTATCAAGGAAATCCTCTAGCACAAAGTTTGGGAACCACCAATTTGGCCAAAAATCTCCACCTTTCTCTGGTTGTTGTGCCAAAATAGAATCCTTACTTGGGATAATATAAGGAAACGGAGTTTTCACGGACCTTCCATCTGCCCAAATCGTAAACAGGCAGAAGAAAGTAAGGAACATCTCCGAAACTCATGTATGTTAGCAACCCAAATTTGGGAGAAGGTTAGCTTCAGATGTCAAAGAGATGAACGAAATAAGGAAAATTCAACTAGCACTATTCGTTCTTGGGCACCTCACCCTTATAAAAGAAAAATATTAAACGCCTTATGGAAGCTAATACCATATTTCCTCATGTGGACAATCTAGAAAGAGAGAAATAGCTGCATCTTCAAAGACCATTCCTCTCCCATAGAAGTTATATGGATCAATATATGTCAAAACATATGAGAAACCTTGATGCTCCAAACATGGCTTGATGATGATTTCCCATCCACACCACAGGAACAAAATATATGGCTGAACTAGAACCTTCAGTGGAACCATGAGCAAGTACACCTAAGGAAAATCCCTCCCTCTGGAGATACACCTGACAAATGGACTCCACCCCCACCACACATGGTACTACTCAACTTTTATGGAGCATTAAAGGGAAATCTAGGTAAAGCAAGATTTGGGGGAATATTTAGAAATCACAAGGGAAACATTCTCCAAACATTCATGGGGTCAATAGGTTGGGATACAAACAACTTAGACAAATTAGAAGGAATTTGGCAAGGACTTCTCCTGGCTCAGAACAATAGCTTCTTCTGACTCATAATTGAAGGGGACCCTCAGATCTTAATTAACATGATCAACCAGATCTTACAGGGAACTCCAACACATAAAGTGGGTAGTAGTTGGAGATTGGCGGAAAGGCTAGAAAAAATTGAACAGGGGCTACTCATTCATAGAGCAATTACCATCAGGCACACTCGTCGGAAGGGTAACAAAGTAGTAGACCTCCTAGCAAACATTGGCATTGAAAGTGGTAAGACTCTTCATGTAGGAGCTCTTATAACTATATCCAATACTCATCAATTGCAGGATTTCAATGATCTAGTGCAAAAGGAAAGGGAAAATGCAGAGGAAATGCACCAGGATGTGGATGTCAACAATGGAATTTAAATGACAAGACGGATCGTCAATGGGTTTGGAAGCCATCTCGCTAATTGCTTCATCTTGAGAGCTCACCACAGATGGATTAAAAACACCTTGCAGGTGTAATTTATTGACTCTGAAAGCTATGACGAGCTCACCTCCTTCAACACCATGGCCCTTGCAAACAATTTTGTTACTCCTCCCCTTCTCCATGGTGTTTGTCCTCCGCAAATAGCTGAACCATGTTTCAGAACTGCTACGGGCAGTCGCTGCCTAATTCTCCCTTGTCAAGATTTTGGTAATGGTTTTCGTTTTTCACATTCTCGTCATTGTCTTCTTGATTGTGGTTCACCCACCCCTGCTCCTACTCATAGTTTCCTCCACTCCAATTCTTTTGCTATCAATTCAGCCATGGCTCACCTTAGCCACTGCATGCGTAGTAGGCATGGAGGTTCACGTGGAGGTTTTACCGCTCGCGAGCTTCTACCAGTTCCACCTCTGACTCCTCGGACTCAACTACTGAATTGCCCAAATCGCTCACTAACCCCGCTCATAGCTAACCCAATACCAGAAGTGGGAGAGGTTGGAGGGACAATGTTGTCCACACTGTGGATCTCCTAGTCCCTCCTCTTTCTAGCCCTCACAGCACACAATTTCATTTCTACAGTTCACTAAAGAGGCCTACAATCACTACTACCATGACAATTTCTTTCAAGGAAGAGTCTGTGATGCAAGCTACTCTGTCCAGTTGTGGGAACAAGCAGAACAGGGAAGAGACAAGTAGTCATTAGATTAGCAACAAGTAGCAAGGTGAAGGCAGTAAGGCTCTGCATGACAAGGATAAAGCTGGGGACACTGGTAAGTGACAGATGGATGTTGAAGGCACTGTAGATGCTCCAATTGTTCAAGGTCACAGCGCGTCTGAAGAGGATGACGATTGGTATCAGTTTGCCTGTCGAATCGAGGAAGAGACAGCTCCAAAGGAACCACCAGCCTAACATGTGGCCTCATGCAAAGGTCTCTGGCTCCCAGGTGGATTCGTCTCACTTTTCTGGTTTTTGGTCTCTCACAAAGGTGTCCGGCTTCTAGGCAGATATATTTCTATGATTCGTGGTTTTGTTCTCTGGATGTGTTCTGTCTTCATGACAAGTGTCTTGAATTCTCTGGTTGACTCTCTACCAGGTGGAAATGGCATACTGTTACTCTTTTTGGTTTAGGATTTCATTCCTCTTTGTTCATTTTGGAAAACGAAGGTCTACCTTGAAATAGTTATTCTGGTTCAATGGTTGGTTTCCCCCATAATAGGGGTAGTCTTCAAAGCTTCTTGGATTGGTTTCCCCTCTATTGGGGTAGTCCAATACCAACAGTTGCATTTTATGATGATGAATGATGCTTAACATCTCTGACATCAGGTTTCTCTATAACTTTTTTTGTATTATATTAATAGATCAGTACTACTTAGGAAAAAAAACCTATGTTTAAAACAATTAACATGTAAGACACAAACATCCCAATTTAAGATGATATTATCTAATTACAACTGAAAAATTGACTGTGACAGTGCACCCTAAGTCGGCCAGCTTGTAGACAACTATTGTCTTGCGCCTATACCGAGGTTTTTATTTTACTTACCATTCACGCTTTCTTATATAAAGACAATGATTTGTTGGGCTCTTTATTTTGTGGGGGTAGTCGAATAAGAAGAACACGACAAGTTTTACTAACAAGATTTCTCAGCCATTAATTCCTCTTCTGTCCCTTTCATATATGCTGATACGATTAGAGACAACTTTTCTATTATTGCATTCAGCACTACTACATGGAGGGGGAGTTTAAGACAACTTTTTAAGAGAAAAGAAATATTTTGTCTTCAAAATTTCAGTATGAGGCAATAGTAAAAAATGGTAAAGGTAAAGGATTAGGGTCTTCCTACTCGCATTCACTAAGTGGTTGATTTACCATGGTTGTGAAGTGATATTCAACAAAGGAAAAGCATTCCTGAGACACATAGCCACGGGGCAGGTGAATCAGATCGGGGTTCATGTGAAGAACTTGTATAAGCTAAATGTGGAATAATGTGCTACATTAAGCACTAAGGTGGAGAAAGTGAAGGTCGCGATGTCGATGAACTTTGGCACAAAATACTTGGTCATTTGTATCATGGTACCTCGAATATTATAAAACAAATAACCACTCACCTCTCTAAAGGAGCACTTAAGCAATAGTATATATGCAAAGGATGTACATTACAAAAGTACATAAAACACATTCCATGATCAGGACACCAAACCACATGCAGACCTAGAAAGGATCCAGTATGATGTTTATGGACCTTTCTCAACAAGCTACACTGTTAGACACAAATAATGTGTCACTTTTATTGATGACTTCTCATGCAAGTGTTGGATCTTCTTCACATGGAATAGAGATGAGACATTCTATGAGTTCGTAGAATTCGAGACACTAGTTGAAAACGAAGCTAGCAAGAAGGTGAAGGCTCTATTATAGAGGCTGCAACATGGTCCAAAATCTTGGCCCGCACTTAAATTTCAGAGCCTACTATGGATATTGTAATTAATTGTTCCTTATTCACTTATTGGTAAGTTGATGATCTCAAGCTCCCCTTTTCGATCTTAAGAGTCGTTTATGCTTTTATTTTTACATAGAATGTGTCATCTTTGGGCATGGCGGTAATTGCTTGTCATGCAAAGGAAGGTTTGTTTTGCTTCAAGGGAAAATATTTATGAGAATGAGACATGTTTAACACTCATTTCACACACTCTTACACAAGTGTCGCCTTTATCCTCCCAAAGTCTATAATCGAAACCGCACTTGCCATAAGCTGCCACAAAGGTTGTTGCATTAAGTGAAGTATGTGTTATATGTTCTGGATGGTCTATGTTGTATCGATAAGTTTCAAGTGTGTGATCGTAGTGAAGTTTTATCACTATTCACATAAGTTCCATTGATCCCACACTTAACTAAATTTCGGAGTTTCCTTAGCAACCTAGCCTCATCCAACTTTCCTAAACTACACACTTCACATATGTAACCCTCAAGCTTTTCCGTTGCTTGTTCGAACCATGCAATGCACAGAAATCCCAAACTCCCTTACCATTCAAAAATGTGCAGTGGATTCCTCCAATGCCCTTCCTTCAGACGGAACCGACTATCTCCAAAAACTATGCAGTTTTGTCCCTTGATTATCCAGTGTGCCTTGCAACCTGAAATTGCATAGAAGTGTCCTCCCAAGGCCTTGTCCCAAGTAGGGCCATGAAGAAAGATGACCTGGTAGATGACTATCAAGGAGCTGAGGAGAAAAATAAGTAGACCAAGAAACCCTAGGTATGATAGAATATTATGACCGCATGAAGACTCCATCTGATGCATAACCCTTTGGAGGCTAGGTATGGAAAACAAAGCATGTATTTTGAAGTACACCTCTTAATGTAGCTTAAATGTTTGCTTGTCATTGTCGTATCATTCTATCTTCAATGACATTCATGGTTGCAATAACTGAAAGTCATTCCATGTGTTTGATCTACATGTCTTGCTCCCTTTCACTTGTTTATTACATAGCTTAGAAGATCAAGAGTATTACCACTTGTTTATTTAAGCTACTAAGGTTGTGACCAACATGATCTTATGACTAACCAGGCACGATGCAAGGCATCCTAAGTGGGATGAAAGATGTTTGATGATAAGTAGGTAGTCAATACACTCTTCTGCATTACTCCTTTGCATTAATCCTTGCTTTGTATCTTGCATGTACCCTCACCGCTTGTCAGATTTGGCTACCTACTGTCAATAGTCACTTAGCTCTTTCCTGACAAAGTAGGTGAAGGAATTTCCTTCAACTTGATTTCTTCAAGGCTCTTCATAGAAATTATAGAGCTAAGAGAAGGAGATGTGGAATCTCACTATCAAACTCTTGAAAATACTTTGCATGTTTGAATATATCCAAAAAATTAAGCTACCACTCAACAACATTGTCAATCTGGGAAGACTCAAGAAAGATCACATCTCTAGATATTATAAACTTCTTATTCACTACATCATAGAGATGGTATGCTTTGGAGGTATGAGTACCCAAAGAAGATACACTTATGACTCCTTGCACTGAGTTTTCTTTATCTATTCCTTAGGTATGAAGGCATAATATGAGGAACCAAAAACTGTGAGATCCCTCATCGATGGAATGTGACCATACCACATTTCTTAGGGAGTATTGTTTCTAATAGCAAGAGTTGGACACCTATTATTTATATACATAACATATAGAACCACATAAGCCCAAAACTTTATGAACTTAACATGTGAACTATGCCAAGTTCATAGTGAAAGTAATACATTCCAATGAACTATGTGTTGAAAAATGCAGCAAGAAATTCTCAATTTGATTTTTCCTTGATTAAATTGGAAAAATTCAAATTTCCACATCAACAGACAACTTGGATGATGTTAACTTGTGTGACATGGCTTGCATCACCTAGTTTACTCAATCAATTCGAGTTGGTGGAGTTAGATTTCAATTCTACATATGCGATTGCTAACTTGTGGCAATAAAGGTCAATTATCTCAGGTTGTTGTCAGTTAAACTAGTTCTAACATTTGGAGGAACTAGTCGAAGGTCATTTAAGCAGTGGGACTTCAGTCAAACTCGGTGATCATCTAGTTAACTTATCAATCAACCCAAAATAGTTGGGGCATGAAGAGAAGTCAAGTCCCCTAAAATTTGTGGAGATTCAAAGGTAGTTTTAATTTCTTGTAGCTCACACAGTTGCAAGAACTTGTTATAACCATAGTGGAGGAGGTATCTTGTTTAGGAGCTTCTTGTGAAATTAGAGAGAGAATGATTGTTGGTAGCATTAATAGCCTACCGGCAATTTGTTTTGCACCACACTTCAATGTTTTGGGCATGGTTTTTGAAGGTGGATATTTTTTTTTTATGATTTTGGTCATGCACGTCCTCACTAAGTATCTTGGGAGGTCTGTAATAGTTCCTAGCATGCACATCCTCACTAAATATATTTTACGATGTCTGTACTAGGTCCTTGTAAATTTCTGTTTACCAAGGCTCAACTACTTATGATCTTAGGTGCTCACAACAATTCGATAGCTTATGGCACTTTCTAAATCACCATTCCTAAAAGGATCCAACAAGATGACTTCAGAGGAACATGAAAAGGGAAAACTCTTTTTGGAACTAGCCTAGACAAGTGGAATTGGTTGGTCCCAATGCTTTTAGAGTTGTACTAGTCTAGTTTGATGGTTCAAATTGGCTAAGGTTGGTCTTGTATTGAACTGAACTTCAAACACCAAATTCACTAGTTCTCTAATAAACTGACCAATTCTGAAGAATGTAGTGCAACATAGCTAATGACCACCAAATAATAATTTTTTAATAAAAGATACTAAAAAGGAAAAAAAAAGTTATTAACTTGAGGGCCCTACAAAACCTAACCCTAGTAATTAATGGTAATATTTAATTTTTAAAGTTAAAGTTAAAGTTGACATTCTCCTTATCTTTCCTTTTTGAAAAGGAAAGATAACGATAATGTCAGCTTTTACTTAAATTTTTAATATTAACATTAATTGTTTCAAGTTGTTTCAGAGTGGTTCCAACTTCATTCAATTTTGAGAAAGTCAAATTTTAGATCCCATTCAAAACTTAGTGGTTATTGTTTGAACCGCTTCTTTATAATGAGTCCTAGACTTTGACTTCCAATTCTTTAGGTGTAGTTATTGCATAATAAGATTCCTCGTGAGACTTTGCAGCAAAAGCTGATCTTTAATCCATTGAAAGCACTTGACCTAGCATAGGGAACCATCAGCTAACCCTCCCAAGTTGCACCTCAACATTGAAATTTTCTTTTTCAGTAGACATTCATTTTATCCATTAGATCATTTCTTCCACTGTGAGAGTCCAACAACACCCCTTCCAACATATGCTTGACAATCCATCTCATCTTTACTACTACCTTATAAAAACTGTTAAATCTTGTTTCTCCAATTTAAAAGAGGAAGAACCAGAAAGGGACTTCTTAGCCCTCTTCACAACCCACAATATGTTTAGCTTCTCTCTTGTGCTTACACTCTAGTCTTCTCGCAGCTTCAGAATGGTGAATCTTAAACAAAGTCTCGTGATGTCCATTCAGGGAAGCATAATTCACTCTTTGTTTGAATCAAATTACCCCCCTAGCATTCCATTTACCTTTAAATGTAGGCATATATTTTCCTTCTGGATGACTGTTAAGCTTCCCATCTCTATTTCGCCTCCCTCTCCTACCGTCATGAATTTGATAAGCTGAATTTAACCAATCTTAATGTATCTGAGATAAACAATCCATCCAATTGGATAGATTGAGTTGAGACCCTTTTAGAGACTAAAGACATATTTACACTGTATTCACTGCAAAAGAAATGGATCACATGATGCCTCTACATGCAAGCTACCATGGGACAAAATTGAGCAGAAAAGAAACCAACAGAAAGGTAAAGCTGATGATACAGACAAAGGTAAAGCACTTGAATCCACTCACTATGTTGAGGCACAATGTAACATTGGAGTAAATTAAGATTTGTTTAATGCTTCACTTGATTCATGGAAAAATGATTGGTTGCTTGATTCAGGAGCAACCTGCCACATGTCTCATAGAAAAGATTTTTTTGAATATTTCACTGACAAATTTCACCTTTATATGGAAGGAACTCTTGTCTATAAGGAGTGGTTCTGAAGACAGCGTAAAATAACTGCATTTACTAAAAAATTCGGTCGAAAGGATAGTAAGATGCCAATCTTGATCGA